>CM042409.1:2139176-2246676 GCA_023634145.1 Thymallus thymallus
GCTAAGTATAACACCTTAAGGTTTTACCTTCACGGATCATTTATCCAAACTGAAGAGTTTAGGTGAGTTACTTCAGGCTTCTAAACATTTTTATAAAAACAACCAAGAAAGAGAACATTTAGCTTTTAAAGAGTATGTTGTACTCTTTCAAAATGTAAAATGTTAGGCTTAAGTTAAGATAAATACAGTAGCTTGTTATAACTTCAGGAATTAGTTTTGACTTCAGAAATATTTGGCAGCCCCATACCTGTCCCAACCTCCAAATATGATTAGAATATATTGAGATGAGTTGTGTTTCTCTTCAGGAGTGTGAATGGCACCAGTGTATGTATACCTGTGAAATGAGAAGCTGCTATGTCCTTCCTAGTGCCCTCGTCATGGCTAGCATATAGAGAGGAGAAGAGCATCAAATAGTTTTCAATAGCCAAAGTCAAGTATTCCTCTGAAACATGTCTGATCTTGACTGAGATTAAAGTTGCATTGTCATAATGCGTTTAATGTGTGTCCATCGACTAACTAGGGTTGTACTGTATAACAAAATGTAGCCAGTGGAATATGACATGTTGTATGTGACCTTCGATATTATAGATCAATATCTTAGTACAGATATTGAAAGTATCCACAGTGACGTTAAAGTTATTCATGGGATTTTCTATGGTAATGTATTATATTACATTTTTCAAACCATTTTTTACTGTGATTCTTATATCAAAACTTTTATGAAAATAATGCATGCACTACCCAAACCTCCACTGCAGAGCTCTTTAGTCTCAGCTAGTCTTACCCTGCCAGGGGCACCAACCAAATAACATAGACATCCCTTTCCTCCAAAACCTTCCTTAGTGAGGTCCAGCTCCTTTGACTCACACCAGTGAAGGTTAACAATGACAACAGACAGTTTCCCTAATCTCTGCATGTCATCTAGTGCAGAGTATTCGCTGCAATCCAGTGAGGATTAAAGGTCCAATGCAGCCTTTTTTATCTCAACATCTGGGTAACAATTAAGTACCTTACTGTGATTATTTTCAATTAAAATGGTCAAAAAGAAACATAAATAGCTTGTGGAGTGTCCTGATATACTATTATCCCCAGGAGACTGGCAGTGGAGAGTCCTGGTATACTAATATCTCCAGGAGACTGGCAGTGGAGAGTCCTTGTTTACTAATATCTCCAGGAGACTGGCAGTGGAGAGTCCTGGTATACTAATATCTCCAGGAGACTGGCAGTGGAGAGTCCTTGTTTACTAATATCTCCAGGAGACTGGCAGTGGAGTGTCCTGATCATGGATAAACTATTATCTCCAGGAGACTGGCAGTGGATAGTCCTGGTATACTATTATCCCCAGGAGACTGGCAGTGGAGTGTCCTGATCATGGATAAACTATTATCTCCAGGAGACTGGCAGTGGAGTGTCCTGATCATGGATAAACTATTATCTCCAGGAGACTGGCAGTGGAGAGTCCTGGTATACTATTATCCCCAGGAGACTGGCAGTGGAGTGTCCTGATCATGGATATACTATTATCCCCAGCCATTTTATGAATTACAAAATGGCATCAAAGATGGCAATGATTGGCGTAGCATTAGCACCCAGACCCACACTTTGCTGACAGCATGCACCATGAGTAGAGAGCAGAGAGCAGAGAGCATAGAGCTGATAGCATAGAGCTGATAGCATAGAGCTGATAGCATAGCAGAGAGCAGATAGTAGAGAGCTGATAGTCGAGAGCTGATAGCAGAGAGCTGATAACATAGAGCTGATAGCAGAGAGCTGAGAGCAGAGAGCTGAGAGCAGAGAGCTGATAGCATAGAGCTGATAGCAGAGAGCTGATAGCAGAGAGCAGAGAGCATAGAGCAGAGAGCAGAGAGCTGATAGCAGAGAGCTGATAGCATAGAGCAGAGAGCAGAGAGCTGATAGCAGAGAGCAGATAGCAGAGAGCAGAGAGCATAGAGCAGAGAGCATAGAGCAGAGAGCAGAGAGCTGATAGCAGAGAGCAGATAGCAGAGAGCTGATAGCAGAGAGCTGATAGCAGAGAGCTGATAACATAGAGCAGAGAGCAGAGAGCTGAGAGCAGAGAGCTGATAGCAGAGAGCAGAGAGCAGAGAGCTGAGAGCAGAGAGCTGATAGCAGAGAGCAGATAGCAGAGAGCTGATAGCAGAGAGCAGATAGCAGAGAGCAGATAGCAGAGAGCTGATAACATAGAGCAGAGAGCAGAGAGCTGAGAGCTGAGAGCAGAGAGCTGGGACCAGCGAGAGGCTTTCACTTGTCAATAAGAAGTGACAGAAACACTGCAGTCTTTCAGTAGAAAGAAACAGCAGCAGCAACAAGGGAAACAAAGTGTCTGGATCTCTTCTCTCAGCAATGTAAGAACCGCTTATGTTGCAACTATGCAGTCTCTGTAGCTTTTTGTTACACAGTGCATTGTCTCTTTCAGGGAATTTATTTTAGCAACAGCAGATGTATATATATATTTTTTTTTTTTTACCTTTATTTAACTAGGCAAGTCAGTTAAGAACAAATTCTTATTTACAATGACGGCCTACACCGGCCAAACTCGGACGACGCTAGACCAATCCGTGTCTTAGACCACTGCACCACTTGGGAGCCCACAGAACTAATTAAAGATAAAATATTATGCTGTTCACCGATTCACTGGTTCCTATCTCCCTCAATAACTTTAAGCATCACCTGTCAGAGCTGCTTACTGATCACTGCACCTGTACACAGCCCATCTGTAAATAGCCCACCCTACTACCTCATCCCCACACTGTTACTTTTGCTCATTTGCACCCCAACATCTCTGCCCGCACCAAAGGCATATTTGCACATCATCATCTGCACATCTATCACTCCAGTGTTAATGCTAAATTGTAACTATTTCGCCACTATGGCCTATTTATTGTCCTACCTTCCTAAACTTGCTACATTTGCACACTCTGTATATAGATGTTCTATTGTGTTATTGACTGTACGTTTGTTTACTGTGTAACTCTGTGTTGTTTTTTGTCGCACTGCTTTGCTTTGTCTTGGCCAGGTCGCAGTTGTAAATGAGAACTTGTTCTCAACTGGCCTGGTTAAATAAAGGTGAAATAAAATACAGTTCAGTGACGCCTAGAGTCTGGTGACGTAGACCTCCGGAACTGGTGCAAGGAATGAGAAACAGTGCCGGGGGATCTGTGACAACCTCATATGTATATACTGTATTCTATACTATTCTACTGTATCTTAGTCACTTTAATAATGTTTACATATCTTGCATTACTCATCTCATATGTATATACTGTATTCTATACTATTCTACTGTATCTTAGTCTATGCCGCTCTGACATCATTCGTCCATATACATATACAGTGGGGAGAACAAGTATTTGATACACTGCCGATTTTGCAGGTTTCCCTACTTACAAAGCATGTAGAGGTCTGTAATTTCCAGAAAATCACATTGTATGATTTTTAAATAATTAATTTGCATTTTATTGCATGACATAAGTATTTGATCACTTACCAACCAGTAAGAATTCCGGCTCTCACAGACCTGTTAGTTTTTCTTTAAGAAGCCCTCCTGTTCTCCACTCATTACCTGTATTAACTGCACCTGTTTGAACTCGTCACCTGTATAAAAGACACCTGTCCACACACTCAATCAAACAGACTCCAACCTCTCCACAATGGCCAAGACCAGAGAGCTGTGTAAGGACATCAGGGATAAAATTGTAGACCTGCACAAGGCTGGGATGAGCTACAGGACAATAGGCAAGCAGCTTGGTGAGAAGGCAACAACTGTTGGCACAATTATTAGAAAATGGAAGAAGTTCAAGATGACGGTCAATCTCCCTCAGTCTGGGGCACCATGCAAGATCTCACCTCGTGGGGCATCAATGATCATGAGGAAGGTGAGGGATCAGCCCAGAACTACACGGCAGGACCTGGTCAATGACCTGAAGAGAGCTGGGACCACAGTCTCAAAGAAAACCATTAGTAACACACTACGCCGTCATGGATTAAAATCCTGCAGCGCACACAAGGTTCCCCTGCTCAAGCCAGCGCATGTCCAGGCCCGTCTGAAGTTTGCCAATGACCATCTGGATGATCCAGAGGAGGAATGGGAGAAGGTCATGTGGTCTGATGAGACAAAAATAGAGCTTTTTGGTCTAAACTCCACTCGCTGTGTTTGGAGGAAGAAGAAGGATGAGTACAACCCCAAGAACACCATCCCAACCGTGAAGCATGGAGGTGGAAACATCATTCTTTGGGGATGTTTTTCTGCAAAGGGGACAGGACGACTGCACCGTATTGAGGGGAGGATGGATGGGGCCATGTATCGCGAGATCTTGGCCAACAACCTCCTTCCATCAGTAAGAGCATTGAAGATGGGTCGTGGCTGGGTCTTCCAGCATGACAACGACCCGAAACACACAGCCAGGGCAACTAAGGAGTGGCTCCGTAAGAAGCATCTCAAGGTCCTGGAGTGGCCTAGCCAGTCTCCAGACCTGAACCCAATAGAAAATCTTTGGAGGGAGCTGAAAGTCCATATTGCCCAGCGACAGCCCCGGAACCTGAAGGATCTGGAGAAGGTCTGTATGGAGGAGTGGGCCAAAATCCCTGCTGCAGTGTGTGCAAACCTGGTCAAGAACTACAGGAAACGTATGATGTCTGTAATTGCAAACAAAGGTTTCTGTACCAAATATTAAGTTCTGCTTTTCTGATGTATCAAATACTTATGTCATGCAATAAAATGCAAATTAATTACTTACAAATCATACAATGTGATTTTCTGGATTTTTGTTTTAGATTCCGTCACTCACAGTTGAAGAGTACCTATGATAAAAATTACAGACCTCTACATGCTTTGTAAGTGGGAAAACTTGCAAAATCGGCAGTGTATCAAATACTTGTTCTCCCCACTGTATATATATATGTATATATTCTTAATCCATTCCTAGTTGTATGTGTATTTGGGTATATGGCGTGAAACTGTTAGATATTACTTGTTAGATATTACTGCACTGTCGGAGCTAGAAGCACAAGCACTTCGCTACACCAGCAATAACATCTGCTAAACACGTGTATGTGACCAATATAATGTGATTTGATTTGATTAACAGATGTAATTGAAGATCAAGTGAACACTTAGTTAAATTATTTAGTGGATATTAAAACCCAAAGCTGTGGTACTCAAACATAATGATGAAATTAAAAAATTAACCTGATTCTTGTTCATTATTGTTTAATTGAAAGTGAAGTCCATTATAATTCAAACATAATTATAACACTCTTAAAATGATTTGTTAATATTCATCACAGTTCCATGCATAGCTGCAGGAAGATGTTGTGAGAAGGGGGTGCTTTGCAGGCTAACAATAAAATACAATTTGTAATATGCTGAGTAGCTTAAGCATAGGACAACATTCAGTAACAGTATCACTGCAGCCTGAAGTCAATTCAAGTCAGTTTGCTAAAATTATGCCTAGTTGGGACAAAATCCCTAACTGATTATTGAGACGCGGCTGTCAGTGAAAAGCATCTAAAACATGTCACCAGTAGTACATTTACCAATAATCCCATAATTTGGTTAGATACATTTATTTTAATGTTTGGATTAATTAGGCCTACAGTCATTTACCATTTTCAATGTTCCTCATGATAATGATAAAAATGATAAAATAATGTATCTTTCGTCTCTCTGTGTTTCGTCTCTATCCATCAATTCGCAAGTGGTTGAATTTCACTGGAGAAATCATCTGAGCGAAGGAAACAGCGCCCCTCTGTCTCAGTATGTGTAGCCCATGTATCTGATGCTGTCTGGACCAAAAGAGTATGACATGTTGCCGCCGTAGCATTTGATTGATTGATGCCAGCAAGCATTTGGCCTCCCTTAATAAAACAATTATAAAATAATTAGCCAATCAGTGTTGAGCGTTGAGCTGAGATCATGTCTCGACAAGCAGTGGGATTTGTAAACCAAAGACGGGTGTTTGTGGATACTTTGCCGTGTCCAGGAAGTGCCTGGAGGTTCTGTCTTTCGGTCTGTTTCTCATCCCCGCTGGTTTGCCTGTCCACAGTCAAGGGGAATCCCAAACCCATAGTAAAGTGATGGACAATATTACCGCCAGGCAAGAACAAAACGTCTTTCTCAGGTGCGCACAGTCGAGTATACTGTACACCTGGCAAGGATAAGTATACTGTACACCTGGCGAGGATAAGTATACTGTACAACTGGCGAGGATAAGTATACTGTACACCTGGCGAGGATAAGTATACTGTACGCGGATAAGTGGTCGGTGGATCCCAGGGTGAACATTGTTGACTACAAACTTTCTTTACTCAACCGTGGGACAGACTGTTTGTTCCCTCAGGATCATGACTCTCTATTGGTTACACAGACTCTTGGCCTCCCATCCCATTCTAACCTCCCGTCGGCTTTGTATTCATGTTAATTGATGAAATTGCTGAACAACATGATCTTGTTACCATCTGATGCACATTCAGATGTCATACATCATCACTGCAGAGCTCTCCCTGTCATCTGCCCTGCCTTGATTGTATTACTGTTGATGATATCTGGTAATGTGCATGTACACCCTGGCCCATCTACTGTTGCTACTGTTGCTAGCCCCAATTCTGACTTGTGCTCTGATATCTGCTTCACTGATTTATGCTCTCGTAAAAGCCTGGGTTTTCTGCACGTTAACACTAGAAGCTTATTACCCAAAATGGATCAATTGAAAGTGTGGGTTCACAGTTCCAATCCAGATGTGTTGGTCATTACTGAGACGTGGTTAAGGAAGAGTGTATTGAATACTGATGTTAACCTTTCTGGTTATAACCTTTTTCGGCAAGACGGATCTTCCAAATGTGGGGGAGTGGCAATTTTTACCAAGGATCACCTTCAGTGCTCGGTTGTCTCCACCAAGTCTGTCCCCAAACAATTTGATTTGCTGGTTTTAAGTATTACACTTTCAAATAGCTCTTTGTTGACTTTTACTGGGTGCTATCGTCCTCCATCAGCACCGGCCTGCACAGTACTTGCCAAAAAGGCTCTCTCCTGGCCCCTTACACTAAGTCTGAATTTGTCCTGCTAGGTGACCTAAACTGGGACATGCTTAAACCACCTGACCAAGTCCTAAAGCAATGGGACTCCCTAAATCTTTCTCAGATTATTTGCAATCTCACAACGTATGACTCCAAACACCCAGAAAAGGCTACTCTTCTTGATGTTATCCTCACAAATAATCCTGATAGGTATCAGTCTGGTGTTTTCTGTAATGACCTTAGTGATCACTGTTTTACAGCCTGTGTTCGTAATGACTGCTCAGTGAAATGACCTGTCCTGATTTGTCATAGACGCTTGCTAAAAAACTTGAATGAACAAGCATTCCTTCATGAACTGGCTTCTGTAAAATGGAATATAATCAGTTTGAACCTCTCTGTCGAAGATGCTTGGACCTTCTTTTTTGAACTTTTCAGTGGTATTGTTAAATGAGAATTAAAAATATGTTCAGCCCCTGGTTCGATCATGATCTTGCAGTGTTACTCCACCTCAAGATTTGCATTTGGCGAAAGGCCCGACACACGCTTACTCAGGCTGACTGGCTCTCATTCAGGCAAATGAGAAATAAGTGCACTCAGGCTATCCGGAAGGCCAAAGTTAGTTACTTTAAAGAGCAGTTTTCTCTCTGTGGGTCTAACCACAAGAAATTCTGGAAAATGGTTAAAGACCTGGAGAATAAACCCTTCTCCTCACAGCTGCCCATGTCCCTTAAAGTTGATGATGTGGTTGTTACTGACAAGAAGCAGATGGCTGAGCTCTTTAATCAACACTTCATTAAGTCAGGATTCCTATTTGACTCAGCCATGCCTCCTTGCCCGTCCAACATTTGCTCATCTGCCACCCCTTCTAATGCAACTATCCCCGATGCTCCTCCCTCTTTTTGCCCTGCCCCGCTACAAAGTTTTTCCCTGGAGGCAGTTACTGAGTCTGAGGAAACAAATGGAACTCCTGAAACTTTACCCCAAAAAACCATCTGGGTCAAATGGTTTAGAACATTTCTTCTTCAAGGTTACTGCCCCTATCATCGCCAAGCCTATCTCTGACCTTTTTAACCTGTCTCTCTGTTCTGGGGAGGTTTCCATTGCTTGGAAGGCAGCCACGGTTAGTCCTTTATTTAAAGGGGGAGATCAAGCTGATCCCAACTGTTATAGGCCTATTTCTATTTTGCCCTGTTTATCAAAAGTGTTGGAAAAACTTGTCAATAATCAACTGACTGGCTTTCTTGATGTCTATAGTATTCTCTCTAGTATGCAATCTGGTTTACGCTCGGGTTATGGATGTGTCACTGCAACCTTAAAGGGCCTCAATGATGTCACCACTGCCCTTGATTCTAAGCAATGTTGTGCTGCTATTTTTATTGACTTGGCCAAAGCTTTTGATATGGTAGACCATTCCATTATTTTGGGCCGGCTAAGGAGTATTGGTGTCTCTGAGGGGTCTTTGGTCTGGTTTGCTAACTACCTCTCTCAAAGAGTGTAGTGTATAAAGTCAGAAAATCTGCTGTTCCAGCCACTGCTTGTCACCAAGGGAGTACCCCAAGGCTCAATCCTAGGCCCCACGCTCTTCTCACTTTGCATCAACAACATAGCACAGGCAGCAGGAAGCTCTCTAATCCATTTATATGCAGATGATAAAGTCTTATTTTCAACTGGCCCCTCCCCAGATTTTGTGTTAAATGCACTTAACAAAGATTTCTTAGTGTCCAACAAGCTTTCTCTACCCTTAACCTTGTTTTGAACACCCCCAAAACAAAGGTCATGTGGTTTGGTAAGAAGAATACGCCTCTCCCCATAGGTGTGATTACCACCTCTGAGGGTTTAGAGCTTGAGGTAGTCACATCATACAAGTACTTGGGAGTATGGCTGGATGGTACACTGTCCTTCTCTCAGCACATATCAAAGCTGCAGGCTAAAGTTAAATCTAGACTTGGTTTCCTCTATCGTAACCACTCCTCTTTCACCCCAGCTGCCAAACTAACCCTGATTCAGATGACCATCCTACCCATGCTAGATTACAGAGACATAATTTATAGATCGGCAGGTAAGGGTGTTCTCCAGCGGCTAGATGTTCTTTACCATTCAGCCATCAGATTTGCCACCAATGCTCCTTATAGGACACATCACTGCACTCTATACTCCTCTGTAAACTGGTCATCTCTGTATACCCGTTGCAAGACCCATTGGTTGATGCTTATTTAGCTGAACAGTTTTATCTCAATCTCTTCATTCAAAAACTCAATCATGGACACTCTTACTGAGAGTTGTGGCTGCTTTGTGTGATGTATTGTCATCTCTACCTTCTTGCCCTTTGTGCTGTTGTCTGTGCCCAATAATGTTTGTACCATGTTTTGTGCTGCTACCATGTTGTGTTGCTACCATGTTGTTGTCATGTTGTGTTGTTACCATGATGTGTTGTCATGTGTTGCTGCCTTGCTTGCTTGCTGTCTTAGGTCTCTCTTTATGTAGTGTTGTTTTGTCTCTCTTGTCGTGATGTGTGTTTGGTTCTATATTTATATTTTATTTATTTGTAATTATTTATATTTTTAATCCCAGCCCCCGTCCCCTTAAACATAGGTAATATGGCTTTTTTACTGGCTTGGCTTGTGTTCTCCAGTGGTTTTACCCTCACACCGCTACTGATAGTTGCTCACGTTAGATTACATATATTTTTACATTCCAACACTCTCCCCCTCGATAATCACCAGGCCTTGGTGTAAAAGAGCAAAATGTCTGAGGATCCCATCCAGTGGAAACTTCATAGAATACCTTTCCCCTATGCACAAAAACAGCTGTGTCTGTCCCGAGCTCACTGGGGCGGGAAATTCTGAGGGCCCTGAATACAGAGCAATAGTAATGGCGTATTTTTATAGGCACTCCACTATGGCTCGTTGCCCAAAGCCTATAGGGAAATTAATGGAGATGTTGTAAGGTTTAAAAAAAAAAAAATTAAATGAGGTCTCTGGTAGACACCAGAGACATCAGCTAACATCACTTTTTGTGAATTTTGAAGCAATTATGTAATATTAAAAGCACATGAAGCACTTTCATAAATCGCTGTTTGTTCCCCACTATTGTTGGCAGAAGGAACTAATTTCTGTTTTTAAGGACTACAAGCTATCAACCTCCATAGGCTAGTTGATACAATTTTGCAAGCTCTCTAGCAACAGCTTTGGGTGGACCTTCATATATACAGTCATTGGGTCGGACCCAGTTGATTGATTTGATAAGATAGATAGATAGATAAGCTCAATACTGATTGCCAAAATGTTTGTGATATCCAATTGGTTGTTACAGTCTGGTCCCATTGCTGCAACTCTCGTACGGACTCTGGAGAGGCGAAGGTCGAGAGCCATGCTTCCTCCGAAACACGACCCCACCAAGCCGCACTCGGAGGGAAGACCGTACACCTGGCGACCGTGTCAGCGTGCATGTGCCCCGCCCACCACCGGAATCGCTGCTCTGTAATCAGTTGAATTTTAACTTTTTGATTTTTATCATTTTAATTCCTATTTGTAGTATTAACTACGTGACAATGATTTTGATCAACGAAAACATAATTATTGAAATGAAACTGTTCCACGAAAATGATCATTTGAAAATCATAACTGGCACGCAGATCAGTTGAAATGGTATGATAAATTATAAGCTTCCCCAAACTTGAAACTCACAAACTTGAAACTCATGTGGCACCTAGGACTAGATCTTTTTAAACAGAGTTCACATTTCTTTGTAGGCATATTGCATAATTACAATGGGTGTGAGAGAGGAGAGAGGGACAGAGAGAGAGCAAGATTTGTAACCTTTTTCCCCAAGAAAAGTGCAACCAGTAAAGAGAGAGACAGAGAGGGGAGAGGGACAGAGAGGGGAAAGGGACAGAGAGGGAGAGAAGAGACGGGGAGAGAGAGAGGGAGACAGAAAGGAGAGAGAGACAGAGGGAGAGAAAGAGAAAGAGGAGAGAGGGACAGAGAGGGAGAGAGAGAGGGTAGAGCGATGGAGAGAGAGGAGGGAGGACTGAGGGGGAGAGAGAGAGGACTGTTTTTGTAAACAGAGGACTGTCATGTAAGCACCGCTTACACAGAATGAATGAGCTGAGTGCTCTCCCCAATCCCATAATCATTTATAGAAATAATACAACAGAAAATATATACATCGATTTTTATTCCAACAAAAAAATGATTTCAGTTTTACCATCTCACTACCGGAGCATAGTACGGCACCTCCAAGACCTGTACTTCCCACGGCTATGGTTCCATTGTAGCAGTCATGACAGTAAATATAGAAAATCCAACTAAATGAACAAAAGAGGGAATTGAACAAAAGCGACATGAACAAAACAAGACCAAGGATCACAATGATGAATTTTGTCAACATGACTTCGGAAGAGAGAAAGAGGCTAGCTATTTTCCTCCTGGAGCCAAGTCTCGTTCCCTGATGAGGTCCTTGGCTTCTATCTGGAGGCAGATAGAAGATGTCAATAGAACACAATTTGAGCTAGCCACAGGAAGGCAAGTTATTAACCTGTCTGACTGGATTGTGTGGTAATGTCCCTAATGGTACCCTATTCACTATATAGTGCACTTCTTTCAACCAGAGCCTAGGGAATAGTGCACCATTTGGGATGGATGTTGGGATTGTGTGTTCTCTTGGCCTTTCCATTTACTTCCAGGGGATGAGGTGATAGGTTATGAGAGACACATTGATCTCTTTCAAAATGCATGTCTGATTTCAAAATGGCTCCCTTTTACTTATATAGTGCACTACGTGTGACCAGAGCCCATGTTGTTTATACAGAATAAGTGTGTGTGAATGAACATGACTGAGTGGAAACTAAGTAAAAAATACAAAGGAACAAACAAAACAGAATCATACCTGGAGGAGCAGAGAGAGGGAAGAGTGGTTAGTGAAGCAGTTTAAATACCCTGAGCCCAGGTGGCTCCAATCACTAATGACCCTCCTCTGCCTGCAGGAGGAACCGCCCCTGCAATGCAGAGGAGTGTCCGTGACAAAGGAACCATTTGGGATGGACCTCGTTCTAGGTTACTGACTGGCATTTCATCACAATACATTAACTCTATTAGGGGATGTTGTATTGGTCTAATACAATATCAGGGGATGTTGTATTGGTCTAATACGATATCAGGGGATTTAGTATTGTCTAATACGATATCAGGGGATTTAGTATTGGTCTAATACGATATCAGGGGATTTAGTATTGTCTAATACGATATCAGGGGATTTAGTATTGTCTAATACGATATCAGGGGATTTAGTATTGTCTAATACGATATCAGGGGATTTAGTATTGGTCTAATATGATATCAGGGGATTTAGTATTGGTCTAATATGATATCAGGGGATTTAGTATTGTCTAATAAGATATCAGGGGATTTAGTATTGTCTAATACGATATCAGGGGATTTAGTATTGTCTAATACGATATCAGGGGATTTAGTATGGTCTAATACGATATCAGGGGATTTAGTATTGTCTAATACGATATCAGGGGATTTAGTATTGGTCTAATATGATATCAGGGGATTTAGTATTGTCTAATAAGATATCAGGGGATTTAGTATTGTCAAATACGATATCAGGGGATTTAGTATTGGTCTAATACGATATCAGGGGATTTAGTATTGTCTAATACGATATCAGGAGATTTAGTATTGGTCTAATACGATATCAGGGGATTTAGTATTGTCTAATAAGATATCAGGGGATTTAGTATTGTCTAATACGATATCAGGGGATTTAGTATTGGTCTAATACGATATCAGGGGATTTAGTATTGTCTAATACGATATCAGGGGATTTAGTATTGTCTAATACGATATCAGGGGATTTAGTATTGGTCTAATACGATATCAGGGGATTTAGTATTGTCTAATACGATATCAGGGGATTTAGTATTGGTCTAATACGATATCAGGGGATTTAGTATTGTCTAATAAGATATCAGGGGATTTAGTATTGTCTAATACGATATCAGGGAATTTAGTATTGGTCTAATACGATATCAGGGGATTTAGTATTGTCTAATATGATATCAGGGGATTTAGTATTGGTCTAATACAATATCAGGGGATTTAGTATTGTCTAATAAGATATCAGGGGATTTAGTATTGTCTAATAAGATATCAGGGGATTTAGTATTGTCTAATACGATATCAGGGGATTTAGAATATACAAGCCGACACTTCGGAGCGGGGAAAAACTGTCATCATGAGCAAACTTAAGAGGACGCCTGTCATGAACCAATGTAGATTCACAAGAATGCATTTATATATACTTGGCCGTTGCTATGCAAGACAGTCTTTTACTCTAAATGATAAGGTTTTTCGTTATGAATTCTGCCAACTTTCCCTGGCTATATGATAAAAGAACCCATAAACTGGCACTGGCTCTGATGCACTGGCCATGGCCCCGTCCCAGCCGTTCCTCTAGCTAGCTTTAACTGTTACTGCTCACATGGATCGCATCACATATTATACTCTATTCATAGGGCTCATGTTCAAAGTAATCCACTCTGTATAGATAAGTGTGCCAACCCCCTGTGACCTGGCCTGTGTCTAGTAGCTAGACAGTCTGTTCTCCTATCCACCCACTGGCTGCTCACATCGTCTGTTTTGCTGCAGCGGGTCATTCATCATTATAGCAGGGGAGAGTAGAGCTCTATAATTCATTATTATAGCAGGGGAGAGTAGAGCTCTATAATTCATTATTATAGCAGGGGAGAGTAGAGCTCTATAATTCATTATTATAGCAGGGGAGAGTAGAGCTCTATAATTCATTATTATAGCAGGGGAGAGTAGAGCTCTATAATTCATTATTATAGCAGGGGAGAGTAGAGCTCTATAATTCATTATTATAGCAGGGGAGAGTAGAGCTCTATTATTCATTATTATAGCAGGGGAGAGTAGAGCTCTATAATTCATTATTATAGCAGGGGAGAGTAGAGCTCTATAATTCATTGCATTTGACATGCATGGGACTTATTTCTTATTTCTGCATGTTCAATACATTTTGACTGATCAGCGAAGTGTCTTGCATTGACCTTATTTGAACACAAATAAGACAGATGAAAGTATAAATGCAAGATGCTCAATTGAGTTTATACTGTATTCATACTGTATTCAATACCTTTTATATCACCCTTTATGTAGTATGATTTTTCTCATAGGATCAAACATTGATTATTCTGAGTGCTTGAGGTATACTCTTAGATCGGTGGTGACTCGAGGAACCCTTGGAGTTCCTCAGGAAACCTTTGCCAGTCAGTGGTTCATATTTACAACTCCGGTTAGTTGAGGGGTTCTTGGAGGAAGCTTTAACAGTTCAATGTAGCAACGGATTCCTGGAGGAACCCTGGAGTGGAGGCGTGGCTTAGTAGTGGTGTGGCTTTAATATGTATCTTTTTTTGGAGTAAATGTCCTTCCTGTTCAACTGTTCTGTTGTATTGTCATTACATGTTAAGGTTGAACACTGACAGTTCAATGAGGCTAAGAGAGGTGTATGGATTCCTCAAGAGCAGATATTCAGGTTGGAATAGTTAACACTTTATTACTGTATGTAATCAGCAATATTATTATTATATTAGAATATGTAATAAATATTCAAGGAACATTTTAAATTGCAGTGTACAAACTTAACATGACGAACAGGAATGGGATTTACACTAACGAGTCACCAAACATTACTATCTGAAGCCCACCAATCCAGGCACCTTGACTTCTAAGAATGTGGGATGATTTGCCATTGCAGCACTTTGGAGTTTTTACAGTTTGAGTGACTATTTATTCTGTTTAAAGATCCCACTCATGAAATACCTTGAAGATTTCTGCAGTACATTGAGTGTGTGTGTGTGTGTGTGTGTGTGTGTTTGTGTGTGTGTGTGTGTGTGTGTGTGTGTGTGTGTGTGTGTGTGTGTGTGTGTGTGTTTGTGTGTGTGTGTGTGTGTGTGTGTGTGTGTGTGTGTGTGTGTTTGTGTGTGTTTGTGTGTGTGTGTGTGTGTGTGTGTGTGTGTGTGTGTGTGTGAGTGTGTTTGTGTGTGTGTGTGTGTGTGTGTGTGTTTGTGTGTGTTTGTGTGTGTTTGTGTGTGTGTGTGTGTGTGTGTGTTTGTGTGTGTTTGTGTGTGTGTGTGTGTGTGTGTGTGTGTGTGTGTATGTGTGTGTGTGTGTGTGTGTGTGTGTGTGTGTGTGTGTGTGTGTGTGTGTGTGTGTGTGTGTGTGTGTGTGTCCTTTTGAACAGCATACAACTTACAGTAACTAAATGTCAGTGATAGAAGCAGAACTTAGCGCATCCCTTCTCCATCCCTTCTCCATCCCTTCTCAATCCCTTCTCCATCCCTTCTCCATCCCTTCTCCATCCCTTCTCCATCCCATTTCCACAGCATTCTAGTTCCAGAGAAGCTCTCCAGTTTCCATGACAACCCAAACATAGGAGGCAGCTCTGGGGTCTCCCATTTTAGAGACAGGGGAGATCTTCAGGGGTTAGTTTATATATATATACAGTGGGGAGAACAAGTATTTGATACACTGCCGATTTTGCAGGTTTTCCCACTTACAAAGCATGTAGAAGTCTGTAATTTTTATCATAGGTACTCTTCAACTGTGAGTGACGGAATCTAAAACAAAAATCCAGAAAATCACATTGTATGATTTTTAAGTAATTAATTTGCATTTTATTGCATGACATAAGTATTTGATACATCAGAAAAGCAGAACTTAATATTTGGTACAGAAACCTTTGTTTGCAATTACAGAGAGCATACGTTTCCTGTAGTTCTTAACCAGGTTTTCACACACTGCAGCAGGGATTTTGGCCCACTCCTCCATACAGACCTTCAGGTTTCAGGGCTGTCGATGGGCAATACGGACTTTCAGCTCCCTCCAAAGATTTTCTATTGGGTTCAGGTCTGGAGACTGGCTAGGCCACTCCAGGACCTTGAGATGCTTCTTACGGAGCCACTCCATAGTTGCCCTGGCTGTGTGTTTCGGGTCATTGTCATGCTGGAAGACCCAGCCACTACCCATCTTCAATGCTCTTACTGAGGGAAGGAGGTTGTTGGCCAAGATCTCGCAATACATGGCCCCATCCATCCTCCCCTCAATACGGTGCAGTCGTCCTGTCCCCTTTGCAGAAAAGCATCCCCAAAGAATGATGTTTCCACCTCCATACTTCACGGTTGGGATGGTGTTCTTGGCATTGTACTCATCCTTCTTCTTCCTCCAAACAAGGCGAGTGGAGTTTAGACCAAAAAGCTCTATTTTTGTCTCATCAGACCACATGACCTTCTCCCATTCCTCCTCTGGATCATCCAGATGGTCATTGGCAAACTTCAGACGGGCCTGGACATGCGCTGGCTTGATCAGGGGGACCTTGCGTGCGCTGCAGGATTTTAATCCATGACGGCGTAGTGTGTTACTAATGGTTTTCTTTGAGACTGTGGTCCCAGCTCTCTTCAGGTCATTGACCAGGTCCTGCCGTGTAGTTCTGGGCTGATCCCTCACCTTCCTCATTATCATTGATGCAACATGAGGTGAGATCTTGCATGGTGCCCCAGACCGAGGTAGATTGACCGTCATCTTGAACTTCTTCCATTTTCTAATAATTGCGCCAACAGTTGTTGCCTTCTCACCAAGCTGCTTGCCTATTGTCCTGTAGCCCATCCCAGCCTTGTGCAGGTCTACAATTTTATCCCTGATGTCCTTACACAGCTCTCTGGTCTTGACCATTGTGGAGAGGTGGAGTCTGTTTGATTGAGTGTGTGGACAGGTGTCTTTTATACAGGTAACGAGTTCAAACAGGTGCAGTTAATATAGGTAATGAGTGGAGAACAGGAGGGCTTCTTAAAGAAATACTAACAGTGAGAGCCGGAATTCTTACTGGTTGGTAGGTGATCAAATACTTATGTCATGCAATAAAATGCAAATTAATTATTTAAAAATCATACAATGTGATTTTCTGGATTTTTGTTTTAGATTCCGTCTCTCACAGTTGAAGTGTACCTATGATAAAAAGTACAGACCTCTACATGCTTTGTAAGTAGGAAAACCTGCAAAATCAGCAGTGTATCAAATACTTGTTCTCCCCACTGTACATATGAAGTGGACAGCAGTAGTTATATATAATGAACCATGACTAGAATACAGTGTATACATATGAAGTGGACAGCAGTAGTTATATAGGATGAACCATGACTAGAATACAGTATATACATACTGTATGAAGTAGGTAAACCAATATGGAAACATGCCCAGTGTTCCAGCCTCTAAGCTGTAGGGTTATATACATAGGTCAGCAGCATCTAAGGTGCATGGTAGAGTAACCGGGTGATAGCTGTCTAGTGACAGTGATTAAAGTTCAGGAAAGGGTCCGGGGCAGGGGCCTGCTTGTGGTGATTATTTAACAGTCTAATGCCTTGAGATGATAGAAGCTGTTTTTCAGTTTCTCGGTCACAGCTTTGATGTACCCGTACTGACCTTGCCTTCTGGATGGTAACAGGCCTCGACTTGGTTGGCTGAGGTCCTTGATGATCTTCTTGGCCTTCCTGTGACAACGGACAATGAGGATATCCTGGAGGGCAGGAAGTGTGCCCCCGATGTTGTGTTGGGCAGACCGCACCACCCTCTGGAGAGAGGTTGCGGACAGTGCACTTGCCGTACCAGGCGGTGATACAGCCCGACAGGACGCTCTCAATGGTGCATCTGTAAAAGTTTGTGAATTTCTTCAGCCACCTGAGGTTGAAGAGGTGCTGTTGCACCTTCTTCACCACATGGTCTGTGTGGGTGGACCATTTCAGTTTGTCAGTGAAGGTCAAGCTTTTCACCTTCTCCACTGCGGATTGGGGGGTGCGCCCTCTGCTGTTTCCTGAAGTCCACGATCATCTCCTTAGTTTTGTTAATGTTGAGGGAGAGGTTATTTTCCTGGCACCACTCCCCCAGGGCCCTCACCTCCTCCATGTAGGCTGTCTCGTCGTTGTTGGTAATCAGGCCTACTACAGGCCTAAACTTGATTGAGTTGGAGGCGTGCTTGGCCACGCAGTCAATGGTGAAGAGGGAGTTCAGGAGGGGGCTGAGCACGCACCCTTGTGGATCCCAGTGTTGAGGATCAGCGAAGTGGAGGTGTTGTTTTCTACCTTCACCACCTGGGGGCGACCCGTCACGAAGTCCAGGACCCAGTTGCACATGGTCTGGCTGTATGTAATAACACAAAGGACATTCCGATAACGTGAAAATAACACATAAAGATACATAAAGTTGTCAATACATATTAGCTTCAGGATATTTGTACCATTTGCTTATTCTTTTATGTATGAAGTGTATAGAAACTAAGCACATTATCTTGTCCCGTAGATAATTGAGGTTTCTTAAAGGCTTGGTGGATGAGGATAACGTCATGGTTTCTGAAACTGTCTCCCCTCATAAGATGTTCTCCTTTCACAATAATTCAGTGTGGATTCGACTCCCCCACTAGGCTTAGGAAATGCTTACTACTGACTCTTACTCGGTCTGTTTGTGTTACAGAGTACATCAGCTATGTATAGTGTACATATTCAGCCAACCACCCATACTATGCTATGTGTTTTTTATAGCTTTTCTTTTTTTGCACTCCAGATATCTTGTATTTCTATACTCTATGTATCATGTACCGTGTATCTGTCTTTTGTGTACTTTCGTTGTGGCATTTTGCACCTGTGTTTTGTTGTAGCTGCTTGACAATGAAATTTCCCCCCCGGGGGAGCAATAAAGTACCTATCTATCTATCTATCTATCTATCTATCTATCTATCTATCTATCTATCTATCTATCTATCTATCTATCTATCTATCTATCTATCTATCTATCTATCTATCTATCTATCTATCTATCTATCTATCTATCTATCTATCTATCTATCTATCTATCTATCTATAGAATATGTCCCACTTGTGTAAAATTCCACCCTTCCATTTTTCAGCTTTCTTTATTTTGGCAACTTATTTTGTATTGTTTTATTCCACACCACAGATTCCCTGTGTTGTTTATGTTAACATCCAGGAGCCTGTTCAGAACACACCAGTCTGACCTACAGTCCCTAAGTATCAATATTTCTTGTCAGTCATTATATAATATATTTCCCTGTCATGACATCAATAGTGTAATGATATGAATAATGCATTGATATTGACATATATTTCTGTATATTTCAGTCATGGTATGTGTTTGTGGCATATAATATGTTATATCCATTATGTTACTCTATATTTCATATAATATATCCATTATGTTACTCTATATTTCATATAATATATCCATTATGTTACTCTATATTTCATATAATATATACATTATGTTACTCTATATTTCATATAATATATCCATTATGTTACTCTATATTTCATATAATATATACATTATGTTACTCTATATTTCATATAATATATCCATTATGTTACTCTATATTTCATATAATATATACATCATGTTACTCTATATTTCAGTGTGTCAAACATTCTGTGCTGACAGAAAGACAGACAGACAGACAGACAGACAGACAGACAGACAGACAGACAGACAGACAGACAGACAGACAGATAGACAGAGTCCTGTGAGACCATGGAATGAGGAGACAGACAGACAGACAGACAGACAGACAGACAGACAGACAGACAGACAGACAGACAGACAGACAGACAGACAGACAGACAGACAGACAGACAGACAGAGTCCTGTGAGACTATAGGCTGAGGAGACAGACAGACAGAAAGACTGAGTACTGTGAGACCATAAGATGAGGAGACAGACAGACAGACAGACAGATAGTCCTATGAGACCACAGACTGAGGAGGCATGCAGACAGCAGATGGATGCAGAGACATACAGGAGGAGTGACTGGACAGTGATCCCTGGTGACTTCAGCCAGCAACTTAGATGTTTTGCTGTCGCCAGAATAATGCATAGTCTTCTGGGATACATAGTTGGCACCTGCCTGTCAGTATTTATTTAACACATAATATTGTTCTGGTAAAATATGATATGCTGAATAGCCATGGAAAAAGCCTGAAAAACCCTATCCTAAACCATATGGTTTTAACCCTATCCTAAACCATATGTTTTAAACCCTATCCTAAACCATATGTTTTAACCCTATCCTAAACCATATGTTTTAACCCTATCCTAAACCATATGTTTTAACCCTATCCTAAACCTTATGTTTTAACCCTATCCTAAACCATATGTTTTAACCCTATCCTAAACCATATGTTTTAACCCTATCCTAAACCATATGTTTTAACCCTATCCTAAACCTTATGTTTTAACCCTATCCTAAACCTTATGTTTTAACCCTATCCTAAACCATATGTTTTAACCCTATCCTAAACCATATGTTTTAACCCTATCCTAAACCTCTAAAATGGAGGTTTGAAGCAACTTCGACATTTGACATTTGGAGAAACAGAACGATACTGAGCAGGAACAGTCAACCCAGGGAGTCAAAAACACTTTGAAGTTTGACATTTTCTGCAATGAGACTGAGAGAGCTTGTTGAGGAAGTCACCACTGTCAGATCTCTATGCACACTTACAAGACTATACATACACACTATATACTCACTCACACACACTACACTGACACAAAACCCACACACTACATACGCACACACACACACACACACACACACACTAACACTCATTTTTGTCTCGTTTGGCGCCGCCCTGAGTGGTCGCCTGTTAAGCAGCTCCCGTTGTTCGTGCATTAATTGTTGTTTTAGTTCGTTTCTTTCGTCTAGCCCACACAGCGCTGCTGCTCCCCAGGGAAAAGTTTGATATTCCGGACGAATTGAAAAGACGACGCCGTGGATGCAGGGCGGGATTGAAATGTAAGACAAAGCGGAGGAGGTTCAAGTACAAGCCGGTTATACCGTCTATTATTATGGGCAATGTTAGGTGTCTACATAACAAGATGGATGAGTTGGCGGGACTTGTTCGTGGACAAAGGATTTATCGGGAAACGAGCCTAATGTGTTTTACTGAGACTTGGCTGAACGATAACATCCCCATACAGAACGTCACTATCGACGGTTTCCAGACCATCACAGCGGACAGGGATCGCGTCTCTTCCGGTAAGAGTAAGGGTGGTGGGCTGGCTTTATTAGTTAACAACAGATGGTGTCATCCGAACCATATTACTCTTAAGGAACAGTTTTGTAGCCCGGACATTGAACTGCTAGCCGTTAGCCTGAGACCCTACTATTTGCCGAGGGAATTCACGGCGGCCATTGCTGTTATTGTTTACATCCCGCCCTCTGCTGACGCAAACGCAGCGTGTGACGTCATCCACTCTGTTATCGCGAGGTTACAGACAGCGCATCCCAGTGCTTTCCTTGCCATTTCGGGGGATTTTAACCATGCATCTCTCTCTTCAACGCTGCCCACGTTCAAACAGTTCGTGAAGTGCCCAACCAGGAATAATAAAACTCTGGACTTGTTATATGCTAATGTGAAGGATGCATACAACTCCACTGCACTCCCTCCCCTCGGTAGATCGGATCACAACCTTGTCCACCTCACCCCACTCTACAGGCCTATGGTCCAACAGCAGCCTGCAACCACCAGGACTATTAGGAGATGGTCCCCAGAGGCGAATGAGGCCCTACAGGACTGCTTTGAAACAACAGACTGGGATGTGCTCTGTGAGGCTCATGGGGAGGACATCGATGGACTCACTGACTGCATAACAGACTATATTAATTTTTGTGTAGACAACACTGTACCCACCAGGAAGGTACGCTGTTTCCCAAACAATAAACCCTGGGTCACCAGCGACCTGAAGGCCCTGCTGAATGAGAAGAAGAGGGCCTTCAAGGAGAAGGACAAGGACAAATTGAAATGCGTCCAGAGGGAGCTGAAGTTGCGGATTGCTGAGGGGAAGAGAGTGTATAAGGAGAAGATGGAGGACAAGCTGAGGCAGAGCCAGGTGAGAGAGGTGTGGAAGGGTATGAGAAATATCACTGGCTTCAAAAAGTCAAACAGTGGGCAGACGGAGGGGACCCAGGACAGAGCCAATGAGCTGAACCAATTTTTTAACAGGTTCGATACTGGCCCTGTCCACCTCCCCTCCAGCTCCCCAGACCACACACCCTCACGGCTATCCCACCCCCACTTTGCTCACAGCACCTCTGCTGAGACAATCAGTGACCCCACCTCTGCCCCTGCCCCCCCTGGACTGATCCTCAACACCCCCCTTCCCCCCACCTCCCCACCTGGGCTGGCTTTCACCACCAACCAAGTGAAGAGAGAGCTGGAGAGACTACACCAGTGGAAAGCGGCGGGCCCTGATGGCATCAGCCCAAGGGTGCTGAGGGTCTGTGCTGACCAACTGTGTGGAATACTCCAGCGTCTTTTCAACCTTAGCCTGAGCCTAGAAAGGGTCCCTGTGCTGTGGAAAACATCCTGCCTCGTCCCAGTGCCCAAGAAGGCACACCCCACTGTCCTGAATGACTTCAGACTTGTAGCGCTAACATCCCACATCATGAAGACCCTGGAAAGGTTAGTCCTCGCTCACCTCAGACCCCTGGTGTGTTCATCAATGGACCCCCTGCAGTTTGCATACCAGCGCAAAATCGGGGTGGATGATGCAATCATCTACCTTCTGCAGAGGGCCTACTCTCACCTGGACAACGCAGGTTGCACTGTGAGGGTCATGTTTTTTGACTTCTCCAGTGCCTTCAATACCATTCAGCCCCTGCTACTGGGTGAGAAGATGAGGAGGATGAAAGTGGAAGCACCCTTAGTCTCCTGGGTCACGGACTACCTGACCGGTAGGCCACAATTTGTGCGACTACAGAGCTGTGTGTCAGAACGGGCTGTTAGCAACACAGGGGCCCCCCAGGGTACGGTCCTGTCCCCCTTCCTGTTCACCCTCTACACCTCAGACTTCAGATATAACTCTGAGACATGCCACCTACAGAAGTTCTCGGATGACTCTGCTATTGTAGGGTGCATCAGGGGTGGGCAGGAGGAGGAGTACAGGAGCACAATCAGTGACTTTGTGTTGTGGTGTGAGCAGAACCACCTTCAGCTCAACATCAGCAAAACTAAGGAGATGGTGGTGGACTTCAGGAGAACCAAGGCACAACTGACTGCAGTCCCTATAAGTTTCAAGTTTCAAGTTTGTATTTATTTATATAGCACATTTAAAAACAGCAAACAGGGCTGACCAAAGTGCTGAACAATACACAAGATAAAAAACAAGGACAAACCCCACATTCATGACAGAAGCTCACAATGAATTAAAAGCTAAGGAAAAAAAATAGGTTTTAAGAGAGGATTTAAAAACAGTTAGAGATTGAGCCGCTCTGATGTGAACCGGAAGGCTGTTCCACAGCCTAGGGCCAGCAATCGCAAAGGCTCTGTCCCCTCTATTCTTTAGCCGTGATCTGGGGACTGACAAAAGTCTCTGATCACCAGACCTCAGGTTTCGTGTGGGATTGTGTGGACAGAGTAGCTCAGACAAATAGCTCGGTGCCAGATTATTTACGGATTTAAAAACAAAAAGAAGAATTTTAAACTCAATTCTAAAGTGCACAGGTAACCAATGCAGTGATTTTAAAATAGGTGAAACATGATCAAATTTACGTTTTCTTTTGAGGAACTTTGCAGCAGCATTCTGTACTAATTGGAGACGAGCAATAGAGTGTTTGGGTGAGCCATAATAAAGAGAGTTGCAATAATCCAACCGCGATGTAATGAGAGCATGGACAGCAATCTCTAAGGTTTTCTCAGAAAGAGAGGATTTGATTTTAGAGAGAAGACGTAGCTGGAAAAAGCAAGAACTAATCACCGCATTTATTTGTTTTTCAAATTTAAGGTTCTGATCCCAGAAAACACCTAAATTCTTTATGCAAGATGAAGTTGGATAGAGGTAATCTAGATCAATGTTACTGCTATTATAGTTGTCATGGGAGCCAAAGACTATAACCTCGGTTTTGGATTCATTCAAAAATAAGAAATTTTGAGAGAACCACATTTTTACTTCCTCTAGGCAAGCAAAAAGAGATTTCAGAGCAATATCTTTATTGCATTTCAGAGGCAAATAAATTTGTGTATCATCTGCATAGCAGTGAAATGATACACCATGATTTCTGAAAATGGAGCCCAGCGGAAGTAAATACAAGGAAAAAAGAATGGGTGCGAGAATAGACCCCTGCGGCACTCCACAGGAGAGTTGGGCTGGCGAGGAGGAAAAATCACCCAGTTTGACAGAGAAACTTCTATTTGTTAGATAAGATCTAAACCAACTGAGGACAGTTCCCTGGATGCCCACAAAATATTCTAGTCGGGATAAGAGAGTTTTATGATCAACTGTATCAAAGGCCGAGGTTAAGTCTAACAGTATTAGGATCACAGGGTCACCAGCGTCAGTCGCTAACAGTATATCATTAGAAACCCTTAATAAAGCAGACTCGGTGCTGTGCAGAGGCTTAAACCCAGACTGGAAAGTTTCAAGAATTTGATTTGAGCTAAGAAAAGACTGGAGTTGATTGAGAACCGTTTTCTCCAATATTTTTGTAATAAAAGGAAGGGTCGAAATAGGACGAAAATTATTAAAATCCCTATCATCAAGTGAAGGTTTCTATAAAGGGGACGGATGTGGAAATGGTTGAGTCATACAAGTTCCTGGGTGTCCATATGGACAACAGACTGGAATGGGCTGGTAACACCGGGGCCCTGTACAAAAAGGGCCAGAGCCGACTCTACTTTCTGAGGAGGCTCAGGTCCTTCAACGTGTGCAGTAAACTACTGCATACCTTCTACCAGTCTGTGGTGGCCAGTGCCATCTTTTTTGCAGTGGTGTGCTGGGGAGCAAACATCAAAGCCGGTGATGCTTCTCGGGTAAATAAGCTGATCAGGAAGGCTAGCTCTGTCCTGGGGATGAGCCTTGACACTCTAGAGGAGGTGGCGGAGAGACGGATCCTGGCCAAACTGCTGGCCATCATGGACAACGTCACCCACCCTCTGCACACTATGGTTATGACGCAGAGGAGCACTTTCAGTCACAGACTGATCCCACCACGGTGTGCCAGAGAGCGCTACAGGAGGTCCTTCCTGCCGGCGGCTATGAGACTATATAATGCCTCACCGGGGTGCCGTGCCGTCGGCAACATAGATCTGGAACTGTTGGGGTGCTAGGACCTAGTTTAACAATTATGCATCCATCCGTGAGTAACTCTGGTCCGTCAGCACTCATCCACTCAGGACCTATTTATTCATACAGGTCTGTATATACATACTCATGTACAGTTGTTATATTATATCACATGCAATATTGTAAGTAATTATTGGACGTAGGCATTCACTCAGGAATGCATATTAGTATCCTGCCAGTTGCACCTTTTCTCATTGCTTTTAGTATATCGAATGTGCAATAAGTGCAGTTGTCTGTAATTAAACCCTGCGCACTAAGGACTGTATTTTAAGGGAATTACTATTATTACCCCAAATGATATCATACACACATTTAGCTATTAAAGTATCTCTTCCTGTCATTTACCTGTACAGTTTGTGTAAACATGCAAGTATTCACTTATCTGTAAATATAACTGTATACCTAACTGTACAGCTAATTTAACTAATTTAACCATGCAAAATTTTCACTTACCTGTTAATTTACCCAGTCTGTCTATTAAGTAAACTATTATTACCCTCGCTCATATCATACGCATTTTTAGCTACTGAAGTATTTCTCTGCCATCGACCTGTATAGTATAGTTAACCATCCAACATCCACCAATGTATAGTGTACATATTCAGCCAACCACTCATACTATGCAATGTCCTTTTATAGCTTTTTTTTTTTTATTTTTTATTTTTTTTTTTGCACTCCAGATATCTTGTATTTCTATACTTTGTCATACTGCCGCTCTATGTATCATGTACCGTGTATCTGTCTTTTGTGTACTTTTCGTTGTGGCATTTTGCACCTGCCCTGTGTTTTGTTGTAGCTGCTTGACAATGAAATTTCCCCCCCGGGGGAGCAATAAAGTACCTATCTATCTATCTATCTACCTATCTACAGACACAAATACACACACACACTTTCACACTCACCTTTAGCAGATGATAGTGTGGGCTAGATCTTCAGTAGATTCTAGGATGTGTCCTCTGTGGACCACCTCCTCCATTCAGGCATAATTTCACTAGTCTGAACGACACCAGCTCTCAAAGATTTCCTGAGAGTCTGGAACGGCTGCTTTGATGTGTCCATAATGAAGGGCCTCTCAGACTTCAAGGCAGAACCCTATGCTGGTTGAATATCCCCGTTTCAAATTGAATGAATCATGATCTATTGTTTTACATAGGACCACCCCAGTCCTTCCGCTTCCAGCCAGCCCTTCCAGCCAGCTCTTCCAGCCAGCCCTTCCAGCCAGCCCTTCCAGCCAGCCCTTCCAGCCAGCTCTTCCAGCCAGCCCTTCCAGCCAGCTCTTCCAGCCAGCCCTTCCAGCCAGTCCTTCCAGCCAGCCCTTCCAGCCATCCCTTCCAGCCAGCCCTTCCAGCCACCCCTTCCAGCCAGCCCTTCCAGTGATCCCTTCCAGCCATCCCTTCCAGCCAGCCCTTCCAGCCATCCCTTCCAGCAAGCCCTTCCAGCCATCCCTTCCAGTCAGCCCTTCCAGCCAGCCCTTCCAGCCAGCCCTTCCAGCAGAGAGAACAGTGTATGACTAGGGTGGCTGGAGTCTTTGACAATATTTAGGGCCTTCCTCTGACACCGCCTGGTACAGAGGTCCTGGATGGCAGGAAGCTTGGCCCCTGTGATGTACTGGGCCGTACGCACTACCCTCTGTAGTGCCTTACAGTCGGAGGCCGAGCAGTTGCCGTACCAGGCAGTGATGCAGCCAGTCAGGATGCTCTCGATGGTGCAGCTGTATATCTGATTTTTGATTATGGTGGGGCTAACACTACTGTTATATCTGAGTGTTAATTCTAGTGGGGTTAACACCAGTGTTAGTTCAAAGTGTTTATTCTAATGGGGTTAACACCAGTGTTATATCAAAGTGTTGATTCTAGTGGGGTTAACACCAGTGTTATATCTGAGTGTTGATTCTAATGGGGTTAACGCCAGTGTTATATCTAAGTGTTGATCCTAGTGGGTTTAACACCAGTGGGATTGAAATTGAAGTCCGAATTTGCAACACCCACAGTGTTTGGGTTAGTTTATCAATACTTTACAAAGTGTTAGTTTAACACTATTTGAAATGGTCACATGTCATGTCTAAGAAAGTGTTACATTTAACACAGTGGGTGTTAAAATCTTAAAAGTGTAAGAAGCATCACCTTCCTGTGTTTGCTATAAATGTATCCCAAGTGGCGCAGCAGTCTAAGGCACTAGTTGCATCCCTACAGATCCTGGTTCAATACCTGGCTGTGACCCATGAGGCAAAACACAATTGGCCCAGTATCGTCCGGGTTAGGGGATGGCTGGCCTGGATGAGCTTGTCCCATTGAGCTCTAGTGACTCCTGTGGCGTGGCGAACACATGCAAGCTGACACAGTCGCCAGGTGTATGGTGTTTTCCCTGATGTATTGGTGCTTCCGCGTTAAGCGTGCGGCTTGGTTGTGTTTTGGAGGACTCTCCCGAGTCCGTACGGGAGTTGCAGCGATGGGTTGGGTTGGCATGACAACTGTTTCTCTGTTTTTGGTGACAGATGGGCTGAACTGCCCAAAAGTTTGAATTAATAATTTGGGCTCCCAAGTGGCGCAGTGGTCTAAGGCACTGCATCTCAGTGCAAGAGGTGTCGCTACAGTACCTGGTTCAAATACAGGCTGTATCACATCCGGCTGTTGTTGGGAATCCCATAGGGTGTCGTCCAGGTTTGGCTGGGGTAGGCCGTCATTATAAATAAGAATTTGTTCTTAATTGATTGCATAGTTAAATAAATTTTCCACTCCATTTTCAATGGAATAGGGGCTCTCTTGGCTGATACACTGCATATTACAATGAAACATTCAGTACCTTCCTTGCCGGGGAGATTGGAGGATAACAACAACAGGAGATAAATCCTTCCTTGCCGGGGAGATTGGAGGAGAACAACAACAAGAGATAAATCCTTCCTTGCCGGGGAGATTGGAGGAGAACAACAACAGGAGATAAATCCTTCCTTGCCGGGGAGATTGGAGGAGAACAACAACAGGAGATAAATCCTTCCTTGCCGGGGAGATTGGAGGAGAACAACAACAGGAGATAAATCCTTCCTTGCCGGGGAGATTGGAGGAGAACAACAACAGGAGATAAATCCTTCCTTGCCGGGGAGATTGGAGGAGAACAACAACAGGAGATAAATCCTTCCTTGCCGGGGAGATTGGAGGAGAACAACAACAGGAGATAAATCCTTCCTTGCCGGGGAGATTGGAGGAGAACAACAACAGGAGATAAATCCTGATGCTTAAACCTTTGAGTTGATCATTATTGTAGAAAATCGGGGCATCAGAACTTTTTTATAGTAATTGAAAGAAGTTATATATTATTATATCATATTATTATTTAAATGAAATCTTAATTTAAAATTGATATTGTATTTTGAACTTTAAATGCCAATGAATGAGAAAAAAGGACAAGTGAGACATTTTAGAGTTGTACCTACTGTTGATAAGTTACATGTTTCAATCTCATAGTATAAAATGTGCCATTGAATGAAAAATATGAATTATTCTAAACTATAGAACAATGAAGTTCAAAAGGAAACTGAAGCGAGAAACATGTTATGATGAAAGATTATGGTGGAATGGTGTCTGAACCCAGAACCTCTAAGAAGCAGCATATCTGTAACAGCAGCAGTGCCCATAGTTTGAGCCATGGTACTTTGATCTGATGTATCCCCATGCTCCGAATGCAAACTGGGCCCTGCCTGTCAAGTTGAACACATAGTATTCCCTGTTGTCTAGTTTGGCTAGCACAGTGCAGAAAAACATGCTGCAATCTTACAGAGAAAATATACAAACGCATCCACTCATCCTGTTTCATTAGAAGGCATTGCACCTTTTATAGGCCTAAATCAGGCCTAAATCAAAATGTGTATAGATTCATGTATTTGAAAAAGTATGTAGAATGTGTGCTAGAAACGGATGGTGTAGTGAAGAGTGGAAGGTATTTCTATAAAACATGATGTTACCATTAGTCATGCCATCATGCAGTGGTAATATGATGATCTAGCAGTATCACTCACCTGCATTCCATCCTCACATCCCGACAGTATGTCAACACGACCCTCACTCTCATGATTATCCACATATCTGTGATCCAATATAACTTAAATGTACGTCTCTTGCTGACTCCCGTCTGCCTTTGATGTTAAGTTATGAGTAGCCATGGTGAGGGTGATGTCTTCTCTGAAACTCTCTAGTTGGAGAGAGAGAGAGAGGGAGAGGGAGAGGGAGAGGGAGAGGGAGAGGGAGAGGGAGAGGGAGAGGGAGACCTAGACACCCTGCTCATACTGGGTAAAGTATTAATTCACTCTATTGGGGGTATAAGTGAGAGACAGACACCCTTCTCCTACTGGGTAAGTCTTGAGCTGACAGCCTTGGAGTGATAAACTCTGTATCTGCTATGCCTGGATAAAAGAAAGTGGAGGGCCATGAAGAATAGACCAGGAAACCCTTATATCCACAGAAAGCTTGGGAGCTGTAGAATACAGTGGACTGATCCATCTTTGTGTGAGACTTACTGAATTGGGTCAGCACAGGCTCAAATACATGTTCAAAATCTGTTTCTTTTAAATAAAAAATTATATAAATGATTAATGTTAATGAATAAGGGGTCCAAGGATTATACTGTTAAAATATATTATGAAGTTATTAATTTAAAAAAAACATATTGTTGGGCACTAGTTTCATTAATGTCACTGTATTGTCTGACATGAGACAAACAATCACCACAAAGTCCAGGCACTTTGTTTTGTCCATATCAGACAAGTTTACTGAACTGAACATTTATTTGACCGTTTAAGAGGTCTGGGAGGCTAAATCCTACAGAGAAGACATGTATGTTTTGGGATTCTCTCAGTCCAGACGAGTAAAACGGTTTCTTTCAGTTCACTCTACCTCACATGGTACTCCAACTAGAGCTGTTGACATAACATGAGCCTCTCTCAGCCAATGAACATTTCTATTATTTTTATTGACTTTGCCAAAGCTTTTGATACGATAGACCATTCCATTCTTGTGGGCCGGCTAAGGAGTATTGGTGTCTCTGAGGGGTCTTTGGTCTGGTTTGCTAACTACCTCTCTCAAAGAGTGCAGTTTCTAAAGTCAGAACATCTGCTGTCTCAGCCACTGCCTGTCACCAAGGGAGTACCCCAAGGCTCGATCCTAGGCCCCACACTCTTCTCAATTTACATAAACAACATAGCTCAGGCAGTAGGAAGCTCTCACACCCATTTATATGCAGATGATAAAGTCTTATACTCAGCTGGCCCCTCCCCGGATTTAAACACTCTACAACAAAGATTTCTTAGTGTCCAACAAGCTTTCTCTGCCCTTAACCTCGTTCTGAACATCTCCAAAATAAAGTTAATGTGGTTTGGTATGAAAAATGCCCCTCTCCCCACAGGTGTGATTACTACCTATGAGGGTTTAGAGCTTGATGTAGTCACATCATAAAAGTACTTGGGAGTATGGCTAGACGGTACACTGTCCTTCTCTCAGCACATATCAAAGCTGCAGGCTAAAGTTAAATCTAGACTTGGTTTCCTCTATCGTAATCACTCCTCTTTCACTCCAGCTGCCAAACTAACCCTGATTCAGATGACCATCCTAACATGTTAGATTACGGAGACATCATTTATAGATCGGCAGGTAAGGGTGTTCTCCAGCAGCTAGATGTTGTTTAACATTCGGCCATCAGATTTGCCACCAATGCTCCTTATAGGACACATCACTGCACTCTATACTCCTCTGTAAACTGGTCATCTCTGTATACCCGTCACAAGACCCACTGGTTGATGCTTATTTATAAATCCCTCTTAGGCCTCACTCCCCCCTATCTGAGATATCTACTGCAGCCCTCATCCTCCACATACAACACCCGTTCTGTTAAAGATCCCCAAAGCACACACATCCCTGGGTCGCTCGTCTATTCAGTTCGCTGCAGCTAGCGACTGGAACGAGATGCAACAAACACTCAAACTGGACAGTTTTATCTCAAGCTCTTCATTCAAAGACTCAATCATGGACACTCTTACTGACAGTTGTGGCTGCTTTGTGTGATGTATTGTCATCTCTACCTTCTTGCCATTTGTGCTGTTGTCTGTGCCCAATAATGTTTGTACCATGTTTTGTGCTGGTACCATGTTGTGTTGCTACCATGTTGTGTTGATACCATGTTTTCATGTTGTGGGGATGTTTTTCAGCGACAGGGACTGGTAGACTAGTCAGGATCGAGGGAAAGATGAATGGAGCAAAGTACAGAGATGGTTGATGAAAACCTGCTCCAGAGCTCTCAGGAGCTCAGACTGGGGCGAAGGTTCACCTTCCAACAGGACAATGACCCTAAGCACACAGCCATGAGAACACATTGTGTCATTATGGGGTATTGTGTTTGGTTTGGCTGATTGGAGTCAGAGTTTCCTGGGATGTGTTCATTACGGCAATAATTCAAAGTTATTCAACGGAAAACAAGCATGAGAGTTTCTTATTGTACAAATGTAGGGAGTCCCTCCTTTTTTCAGTCTGTCTTCTTCTGTTTGGTGCCTAGTGAATACAACCCTATCATCCTGTTTGGTGCCTAGTGAATACAACCCTATTATCCTGTTTGGTGCCTAGTGAATACAACCCTATGATCCTGTTTGGTGCCTAGTGAATACAACCCTATTATCCTGTTTGGTGCCTAGTGAATACAACCCTATGATCCTGTTTGGTGCCTAGTGAATACAACCCTATTATCCTGTTTGGTGCCTAGTGAATACAACCCTATCATCCTGTTTGGTGCCTAGTGAATACCACCCTAGCATCCTGTTTGGTGCCTAGTGAATACCACCCTATGATCCTGTTTGGTGCCTAGTGAATACAACCCTATGATCCTGTTTGGTGCCTAGTGAATACAACCCTAGCATCTTGTTTGGTGCCTAGTGAATACAACCCTATGATCCTGTTTTGTGCCTAGTGAATACCACCCTAGCATCCTGTTTGGTGCCTAGTGAATACAACCCTATGATCCTGTTTTGTGCCTAGTGAATACAACCCTATGATCCTGTTTGGTGCCTAGTGAATACAACCCTATGATCCTGTTTGGTGCCTAGTGAATACAACCCTATCATCCTGTTTGGTGCCTAGTGAATACAACCCTATGATCCTGTTTGGTGCCTAGTGAATACAACCCTATGATCCTGTTTGGTGCCTAGTGAATACAACCCTAGCATCCTGTTTGGTGCCTAGTGAATACAACCCTATGATCCTGTTTGGTGCCTAGTGAATACAACCCTATTATCCTGTTTGGTGCCTTGTGAATACAACCCTATTATCCTGTTTGGTGCCTTGTGAATACAACCCTAGCATCCTGTTTGGTGCCTAGTGAATACAACCCTATTATCCTGTTTGGTGCCTTGTGAATACAACCCTATTATCCTGTTTGGTGCCTTGTGAATACAACCCTATTATCCTATTTGGTGCCTTGTGAATACAACAATAGCATTTTGTTTGGTGCCTAGTGCTACAACCCTAGCATCCTGTTTGGTGCCTATGGGGTATTTTGTCATCATGGGGTATTGTGTCATTATGGGGTATTGTGTCATTATGGGGTATTGTGTCATTATGGGGTATTGAGTCATTATGGGGTATTGAGTCATTATGGGGTATTGTGTCATTATGGGGTATTGTATCATTATGGGGTATTGTGTCAATATGGGGTATTGAGTCATTACGGGGTATTGTGTCATTATGGGGTACACCCTATATCTCTACAGTAGTCAACCTGATATCTCTACAGTATTATGGTCTGTCAACCTGATATCTATACAGTCGTAAGGTCTGTCAACCTGATATCTAAAGTAGTTAGTTCTGTCAACCTGATATCTACAGTAGTAAGGTCTGTCAACCTGACATCCACTACAGTAGTAAGGTCTGTCAAACTGATATTTACAGTAGTAAGATCTGTCAAACTGATATTTACAGTAGTAAGATCTGTCAAACTGATATTTACAGTATTAATATCTGTCAAACTGATATTTACAGTAGTAAGATCTGTCAAACTGATATTTACAGTAGTAAGATCTGTCAAACTGATATTTACAGTAGTATGTCTGTGGATTGAAAAAGATGTCCCAAAGTATGAAGATACTCTTTGATTTTCATGTTACATAAAGCCCAACCTTGGCAACTGTAAAGCTTCCATAAGATTAGTAGAGAGAGCTGCACACCAGAACAACCTGTCAGGGCAATGTTCTCTCTGGTTTAGCCTACGGGACCCCAATGCCCACGCTCAGTGAATGAGGAAACTGCCCTGCAAAGAGTGCAGGCTTTTGGTTGAGAAGTTAAACCAAAGTCCTGACCTTCAGTGGTCAGTTGACATCACATGGCATACGAAAAGAACGGCATTAACCCCTTGGCTTAGCTAGTAGGGTGCATAGAGTGAAAATACTATTGAAAGGCCAAAGCCGTTAAACCGTAAACGTGGTCGGATTATCTCTGAGGCAACCCCACAATTTTCCACAGGTTGCAGGCTAAAGGAAACCTGGGATATGGAAATGTTGAAAAGGTTTTTGAAAAGCAGAGATAAGGCAGAGAGCAGGCTGCAGGGGCTTATCTAGCCTAGCTGTAGACCTTGGGATGCCATTATATTACAGAGCCAGCATATTTCTGTCTTCACAGTCCCCAAATCCACAACTAATTCCAGACAGCGTACAGTATTATATAGAGCCATTATTGCATGGAACTCCCTTCCATCTCATATTGATAAAATGAACAGTAACCAGGTTTAAAAAAACAGATAAATCAACATCTCACGACACAACACCTCTCCTCTATTAGACCTGGATAGTTATGTATTGATATGTATTGATATGTTGCTACATGTGCCTTTAAAAATTGTTTTATGTAGTTCTGTCCTTGAGCTGTTCTTGTCTATTAATGTTCTGTATTATGTAATGTTTCATGTTTTGTGTGGAACCCAGGAACAGTAGCTGCTGCTTTTGCAACATATATGGGGATCCTAATAAAATACCCCAAAAAACAAATACCAAAGCATCATATGTTCACCTGCCCTTTGGTTTGGCTGATTGGAGTCAGAGTTTCCTGGGATGTGTTCATTACGGCAATAATTCAAAGTTATTCAACGGAAAACAAGCATGAGAGTTTCTTATTGTACAAATGTAGGGAGTCCCTCCTTTTTTCAGTCTGTCTTCTTCTGTTTGGTGCCTAGTGAATACAACCCTATCATCCTGTTTGGTGCCTAGTGAATACAACCCTATCATCCTGTTTGGTGCCTAGTGAATACAACCCTATCATCCTGTTTGGTGCCTAGTGAATACAACCCTATCATCCTGTTTGGTGCCTAGTGAATACCACCCTAGCATCCTGTTTGGTGCCTAGTGAATACAACCCTAGCATCTTGTTTGGTGCCTAGTGAATACAACCCTATCATCCTGTTTGGTGCCTAGTGAATACAACCCTATTATCCTGTTTGGTGCCTAGTGAATACAACCCTAGCATCTTGTTTGGTGCCTAGTGAATACAACCCTATGATCCTGTTTGGTGCCTAGTGAATACAACCCTATCATCCTGTTTGGTGCCTAGTGAATACAACCCTATTATCCTGTTTGGTGCCTAGTGAATACAACCCTAGCATCTTGTTTGGTGCCTAGTGAATACCACCCTAGCATCTTGTTTGGTGCCTAGTGAATACAACCCTAGCATCTTGTTTGGTGCCTAGTGAATACCACCCTAGCATCTTGTTTGGTGCCTAGTGAATACAACCCTAGCATCTTGTTTGGTGCCTAGTGAATACAACCCTATGATCCTGTTTGGTGCCTAGTGAATACCACCCTATGATCCTGTTTGGTGCCTAGTGAATACAACCCTATCATCCTGTTTGGTGCCTAGTGAATACCACCCTAGCATCCTGTTTGGTGCCTAGTGAATACAACCCTAGCATCTTGTTTGGTGCCTAGTGAATACAACCCTATGATCCTGTTTGGTGCCTAGTGAATACCACCCTAGCATCTTGTTTGGTGCCTAGTGAATACAACCCTAGCATCCTGTTTGGTGCCTAGTGAATACAACCCTAGCATCTTGTTTGGTGCCTAGTGAATACAACCCTATGATCCTGTTTGGTGCCTAGTGAATACAACCCTAGCATCTTGTTTGGTGCCTAGTGAATACAACCCTAGCATCCTGTTTGGTGCCTAGTGAATACAACCCTAGCATCTTGTTTGGTGCCTAGTGAATACAACCCTAGCATCCTGTTTGGTGCCTAGTGAATACAACCCTAGCATCCTGTTTGGTGCCTAGTGCTACAACCCTAACATCCTGTTTGGTGCCTAGTGAATACCACCCTAGCATCCTGTTTGGTGCCTAGTGAATACAACCCTAGCATCCTGTTTGGTGCCTAGTGCTACAACCCTAACATCCTGTTTGGTGCCTAGTGAATACCACCCTAGCATCCTGTTTGGTGCCTAGTGAATACAACCCTAGCATCCTGTTTGGTGCCTAGTGCTACAACCCTAACATCCTGTTTGGTGCCTAGTGAATACCACCCTAGCATCCTGTTTGGTGCCTATTGAATACAACCCTAGCATCCTGTTTGGTGCCTAGTGCTACAACCCTAACATCCTGTTTGGTGCCTAGTGAATACCACCCTAGCATCCTGTTTGGTGACTAGTGAATACAACCCTAGCATCCTGTTTGGTGCCTAGTGCTACAACCCTAACATCCTGTTTGGTGCCTTGTGAATACAACAATAGCATGGATGTGTGTTTCCCTTCTTGTTGCCTTTCCTTTGGTCTGTTAATAAACACTGCTAGTGGAACAGGTTGGTTCTGATGCAAATGTGTGTTTAGCTTTGGGAGAAAACACGGGATACCTTACTTGCAGGTAGCTTTAGGGGAAAAACAGGATACCTTACTTGCAGGTAGCTTTATGGGAAAACACAGGATACCTTACGTGCCGGTAGCTTTATGGGAAAACACAGAATACCTTATTTGCCAGTGTTACAATATTGAAGAGGAAGCGTCACCTTTGAGGGAGGAAACACTAATTGAAAACAGGTATTGTTATAGATGTACTGTGACACAAAACATATTGTTCAGAGATACTCACAATAATGATCGAGTTCATGGATCGAACTAGATAGCATCCTCCCATCTTTATAGTCACTAACATTGTCCCAAAACATTGACTTGATGTAATTTTCGTATCCAAGCTCTCTGAATTGCCACTGGGATTCCTGAGGTTCTGAACACCATGGTTTTTATATTGACTACATATTACATGCCTCGCAGACATGATAGCCAGCCAACACCTCCGTCCTCAGTCCAATGTCGCTTGAAATGTTAATGGAAGGGATCAAAATACGTTCCTCTATCAGCTTTTTATTTTTACAGTCCTGTCAGCATGTCACACATCGAGCGTATGATGTAACCTACAACACATCTATCCCATTTGAGATGGATCGCCCGGAGGCAGGTAAAAATGGAACAACACACAGCATGGTTTATGCAAAGCACGGTTAACACCATTCTCTTTGGTTGTAGCACAATAACTTGACCCAAGATATCAGTTGTGGTTTAGCTACAGTGTATGAAACCCTTCATCAAAGTGTACATGAGACAGAATGTAACAATTAAGTTATTTATTTATTGTACAAACATGGACCTACAGTGGGGAGAACAAGTATTTGATACACTGCCGATTTTGCAGGTTTTCCCACTTACAAAGCATGTAGAGGTCTGTAATTTTTATCATAAGTACTCTTCAACTGTGAGTGACGGAATCTAAAACAAAAATCCAGAAAATCACATTGTATGATTTTTAAGTAATTAATTTGCATTTTATTGCATGACGTAAGTATTTGATACATCAGAAAAGCAGAATTTAATATTTGGTACAGAAACCTTTGTTTGCAATTACAGAGATCATACGTTTCCTGTAGTTCTTGACCAGGTTTGCACACACTGCAGCAGGGATTTTGGCCCACTCCTCCATCCAGATCCTTCAGGTTTCAGGGCTGTCGATGGGCAATACAGACTTTCAGCTCCCTCCAAAGATTTTCTATTGGGTTCAGGTCTGGAGACTGGCTAGGCCACTCCAGGACCTTGAGATGCTTCTTACGGAGCCACTCCTTAGTTGCCCTGGCTGTGTGTTTTGGGTTGTTGTCATGCTGGAAGACCCAGCCACGACCCATCTTCAATGCTCTTACTGAGGGAAGGAGGTTGTTGGCCAAGATCTTGCGATATATGGCCCCATCCATCCTCCCCTCAATACGGTGCAGTCGTTTTGTCCCCTTTGCAGAAAAGCATCCCCAAAGAATGATGTTTCCACCTCCATGCTTCACGGTTGGGATGGTAATCTTGGGGTTGTACTCATCCTTCTTCTTCCTCCAAACACGGCGAGTGGAGTTTAGACCAAAAAGCTCTATTTTTGTCTCATCAGACCACATGACCTTCTCCCATTCCTCCTCTGGATCATCCAGATGGTCATTGGCAAACTTCAGACAGGCCTGGACATGCGCTGGCTTGAGCAGGGGGACCTTGCGTGCGCTGCAGGATTTTAATCCATGATGGCGTAGTGTGTTACTAATGGTTTTCTTTGAGACTGTGGTCCCAGCTCTCTTCAGGTCATTGACCAGGTCCTACCGTGTAGTTCTGGGCTAATCCCTCACCTTCCTCATGATCATTGATGCCCCACGAGGTGAGATCTTGCATGGTGCCCCAGACCGAGGTAGATTGACCGTCATCTTGAACTTCTTCCATTTTCTAATAATTGCGCCAACAGTTGTTGCCTTCTCGGCAAGCTGCTTGCCTATTGTCCTGTAGCCCATCCCAGCCTTGTGCAGGTCTACAGTTTTATCCCTGATGTCCTTACACAGCTCTCTGGTCTTGGCCATTGTGGAGAGGTTGGAGTCTGTTTGATTGAGTGTGTGGACAGGTGTCTTTTATACAGGTAACGAGTTCAAACAGGTGCAGTTAATACAGGTAATGGGTGGAGAACAGGAGGGCTTCTTAAAGAAAAACTAATAGGTCTGTGAGAGCCGGAATTCTTACTGGTTGGTAGGTGATCAAATACTTATGTCATGCAATAAATTGCTAATTAATTATTAAAAAATCATACATTCCGTCTCTCACAGTTGAAGAGTACCTATGATACAAATTACAGACCTCTACATGCTTTGTAAGTAGGAAAACCTGCAAAATCGGCAGTGTATCAAATACTTGTTCTCCCCACTGTATATTGTCAAGTAAACTCCACTGCTCCAGAGTCCAATGGCTGCGAGCTTTACACCACTCCAGCCGATGCTTGGCATTAAGTATGGTGATCTTAGGCTTGTGTGCGGCTGCTCGGACATGGAAACACATTTCATGAAGCTCCCAACGAACAGTTATTTTGCTGATGTTGCTTCCAGAGGCAGTTTGGAACTCGGCACTGAGTGTTGCAACCGAGAACAGACGATTTTACGCGCTACGCGCTTCAGCACTCGCCAGTCTCATTCTGTGTGCTTGTGTGGCCTACTACTTCACAGCTGAGACGTTGTTGCTCCTAGATGTTTCCACTTCACAATAACAACACCTACAGTTGATTGGGGGAGCTCTTGAAGGGCATACATTTGACGAACTGACTTGTTGGAAAGGTGGCCATGTTGAAAGCCACTGAACTCTTCAGTAAGGCCATTTTACTGCCAATGTTTGTCTATGGAGATTGCTTGGCTCTGTGCTTGATTTTATACACCTGTCAGCAACGGGTGTGGTTGAAATAACTGAATTCACTCATTTAAACACATACTTTTGTACATATAGTGTATATAACTGCTGGACCCCAGGAAGAGTAGCTGTTGCCTTGGTAGGAACCAATGGGATCCTTAATAAGCCCTAGGAAGAGTAGCTGCCTTCTTGGCAGGAACCAATGGGGATCCTTAATTAACCCCAGGAAGAGTAGCTGCTGCCTTGGCAGGAACCAATGGGGATCCATAATAAACCAGGAAGAGTGGCTGATACCTTGGCAGGAACTAATGGGGATCCATAATAAACCCCAGGAAGAGTAGCTGCTGCCTTGGCAGGAACTAATGGGGATCCTTAAAAAACCAGGAAGAGTAACTGCTGCCTTGGCAGGAACCAATGGGGATCCTTAATAAACCAGGAAGAGTAGCAGCTGCCTTTGCAGGAACCAATGGGGATGCTTAAGAAATACAAATACAGTTAGGTCTAGGTGGGTAGTCTAGTGGTTAAGAGTGTTAGTTCAGTAACTGAAAGGTAACTGGTTCAAATCCCTGAGCTGTCTAGTTTAAAAATATTTTGATGTGCCTTTGAGCAAGGTACTTAACCTGGATAAGAGTGTCTGCTAAATGTCAAAAATGTAATGTGAATGTGTGTTTTGGAGAGAGGGCCTGTAGCATCAGACATGTTAGTATGAATGTGTGTTTTGGAGAGAGGGCCTGTAGCATCAGACATGTTAGTATGAATGTGTGTTTTGGAGAGAGGGCCAGTAGCATCAGACATGTTAGTATGAATGTGTGTTTTGGAGAGAGGGCCTGTAGCATCAGACATGTTAGTATGAATGTGTGTTTTGGAGAGAGGGCCTGTAGCAGATAGATCAGCAATGACAGGTGTTAAACAACAGACCACCAAGATAATCATCACTTTATGTCTAATACATCACTGTGTGTGTTTATTATTTTAACTCCATAATTTATTTCCCTGAGCCTCTGAAAACTCAGTCTGATAGTGTGGGCGTTAAGATAACAAAATTAGGTCACCAGAAGATGCAGAAGATCCAGGACCAGAACAGCCTGTCTGCAAGGTGGACCATCCTGGCCGATACCCAGTCTCATTACTACATCTACAGGGCAGACTACAGGCCTCTGCGTCGGAGACAAACACAGTACTTAGTATTATTTTCTGTGTTAGGCCTCTGAGACTTTATTTTGCTAAATAGATTTTGTGATGATACTGGAGATAATAACTCATTTGAATGTTTCTAATAAGTAAACACTTGAATTCTGTTGTTGAAAATAAATAAATAAACCAACTACAATGAAGGGTTGTTGTCAATCTTCATATATTCTATTGTCAGTTAATGTACGTGAGACAATAAACAGATGCTCTGCGATTCAACTGTCTTTATTTCAAACTGACAATGTGCTCCATTGTGACACATGTATTTCTGTAAATAGAAATATATCTCAGATCGTAAACAAGGTTATTTCATGTCATCTGAACCCGTGATTATCTACGTAAACAGCCTCCTGTTGAGGAGAGCTGCCAATAACACTCTCTAATTGATTATGTAAATGGCCTGTAAGCAGGCCTCAGAAGGCCTCAGTGTAGACGGGCAGATTAGACTGTCATCGCGGACAGGTATCTCTGAGAGAGGCCTGATGAGAGATTCAGGTCAACTAAACCTTCGACATGAAAATGGATCAGACTGATACACACATTCTGAAGCGTCTGAGCACATGAGCACATCTTGAATCAATCAATCAATAAATCAAGGGCTCTATTGCTTCCATGCTTCTACATCTGCATTGCTTGCTGTTTGGGGTTTTAGGCTGGGTTTCTGTATAGCACTTTGTGACATCGGCTGATGTAAAAAGCGCTTTATAAATACATTTGATTTGATTTGATATTCAATCTGTATATTGAGATCAGATTTACAGAGCTGAGATTCTTGTTGGCAGAGACTCTGAATAACATATCCTACACTCTACACATCATCAACTCTGACATTAGATCTGTGAAAGAACACCCACCAAGCTAAATGTATCACTCATCATGCTATGGTGGGAAAGCTAATGTAACCTTTATGTTTGTTGGGAAAAACACCAAAATCTCAATTAAATCAATTCACTTTAAAGCTTGTCTGAAAACAACAATGCTCTAAAATCCCTTCATGTTTCAATCAATGCTGTAATTCTATGATTTTTATTATATATTTGTCTGAAATACTGTATGATTTTTATTATATATTTGTCTGAAATACTGTATGATTTTTATTATATATTTGTCTGATATACTGTATGATTTTTAAAATATAGCTCTGTCCTCTTGATGAGCCTTGAAACTCTAGAGGAGGTGGCGGAGAGACGGATCCTGGCCAAACTGCTGGCCATCATGGACAACGTCACCCACCCTCTGCATGCCATGGTTATGATGCAGAGGAGCACCTTCAGTCACAGACTGATCCCACCACGGTGTGCCAGAGAGCGCTACAGGAGATCCTTCCTGCCGGCGGCTATTAGACTATATAATGCCTCACCGGGGTGCCGTGCCGTCGGCAACATAGATCTGGAACTGTTGAGGTGTTAGGACCTAGCTTAACAATTATGCATCCATCCGTGAGTAACTCTGGTCCGTAATCACTCATTCACTCAGGACTTATTTATTAATTCAGGTCTGTATATACATACTCAAGTACAGTTGTTATATCATATCACGTGCAATATTGCAAGTAATTCTTGGACTTAACTTACGTTGTCATTCACTCAGGAACACTCACTCATACAACTTATCCTGTCAGTTGTATCTTTTTTCAATGCTTTTAGTATATCGAATGTGCAATACGTGCAGTTATCTGTAATTAAACCCTGCGCACTAAGGACTGTATTTTAAGGGAATTACTATTATTACCCCAAATTATATCATACACATATTTAGCTATTTAAGTATCTCTTCCTGTCATTTACCTGTACAGTTAATGTAACCATGCAAGTATTCACTTACCTGTAAATATAACTGTATATTTACCTGTACAGCTAATTTAACCATGCAAAATATTCACTTACCTGTTCATTTAACCAGTCTGTCTATTAAGTAAACTATTATTACCCTCACTCATATCATACGCATTTTTAGCTATTTAAGTATTTCTCTGCCATCGACCTGTATAGTATAGTTAACCATGCAATTTCCACCAATGTATAGTGTACATATTCAGCCAACCACCCATACTATGCAATGTCTTTTATAGCTTTTTTGCACTCCAGACATCTTGTATTTCTATAGTTTTTCATACTGCCAGTTTTTTCATATCTATCTATATATTTGTCTGATATACTGTATGATTTTTTAAATATATATTTGTCACATATACTGTATGATTTTTTATATATATTTGTCTGATATACTGTATGATTTTTTATATATATTTGTCTTACATACTGTATGATTTTGTATATATATTCGTCTGATATACTGTATGATTTTTTATATATATTTGTCTGATATACTGTATGATTTTTTATATATATTTGTCTTACATACTGTATGATTTTGTATATATATTCGTCTGATATACTGTATGATTTTTTATATATATTTGTCTGATATACTGTATGATTTTTTATATATATTTGTCTTACATACTTTATGATTTTTTATATATATTTGTCTTACATACTGTATGATTTTTTATATATATTCGTCTGAAATACTGTATGATTTTTTATATATATTTGTCTGATATACTGTATGATTTTAATATATATTTGTCTTACATACTGAATGATTTTTAATATATATTTGTCTTACATACTTTATGATTTTTTATATATATTTGTCTTACATACTTTATGATTTTTTATATATATTTGTCTTACATACTGTATGATTTTTTATATATATTTGTCTTAAATACTGTATGATTTTTTATATATATTTGTCTGATATACTGTATGATTTTTTATATATATTTGTCTTACATACTGAATGATTTTTTTTATATATTTGTCTGATATACTTTATGATTTTATATATATATTTGTCTTACATACGGTATGATTTTTTATATATATTTGTCTGATATACTGTATGATTTTTTTATATATTTGTCTGATATGCTGTATGATTTTTCATATATATATTTGTCTGATATTCTGGCATACCATTTTTTTTTCTTTATACTTGTCCCATACATTTTCTAGTTGTACTTACAGTATCCCTTGGGCGGCAGGTAGCCTAGCGGTTAGAGCGTTGGACCAGTAACTAGTTGTATTTACAGTATCCCTTGGGCGGTAGGTAGCCAAGCGGTTAGAGCTTTGGGCCAATAACTAGTTGTATTTATAGTATCCCTTGGGTGGCAGGTAGCCTGGCAGTTAGAGCGTTGGGCCAGTATCTCCTTGTACTCACAGTATCCCTTGGGCGGCAGGTAGCCTAGCAGTTAGAGCGTTGGGCCAGTAACTACTTGTACTTACAGTATCCCTTGGGCGGCAGGTAGCCTAGCGGTTAGAGCTTTGGGCCAATAACTAGTTGTAATTACAGTATCCCTTGGGCGGCAGGTAGCCTGGCGATTAGAGCATTGGGCCAGTAACTAGTTGTATTTACAGTATCCCTTTGGCGACAGGTAGCCTAGCAGTTAGAGTGTTGGGCCAGTAACCAAAAGGTCACTGGTTCAAATACCTGAGCTGACAAGGTGAAAAAAATTAAACCTGTTGATGTGTCCTTGAACAAGGCACTGCTCCAGGGGCACTGTACCACTATGGCTGACCCTGTAGGCAGGCTGTCATTGTAAATAAGAATTCGTTCTTAACTGACTTGCCTAGTTAAATGAAGGTTAAATAAATACTCTGTCAATTAGTTTAGTATTGTGGAATAACTAAAATGTTGTTGCCATTAAACCCTGGTTTATTGGCCTCATGGTGAAATCCCTGAGCAGTTTCTTTCCTCTCCGGCAACTGAGTTAGGAAGGACGCCTGTAGCGACTGGATATATTGATACACCATCCAAAATGTAATTAATAACTTCACCATGATCAAAGAGATATTCAATGTCTGATTTTTATTTTATTTTTACCCACACCAATAGGTGCCCTTCTTTGTGAAGCATTGGAAAACCTCCCTGGTCTCTGTGGTTGAACCTGTGTTAGACAAAGGGACCAAACACTATTATTGCAACTTATTATGTGACTTGTTGAGCACATTATTATGACTTGTTGAGCACATTATTATATTTTTTATTACTTTTTTAACTAGGCAAGTCAGTTAAGAATACATTCTTATTTAAATTGACGGCCTACCAAAAGGCAAAAGGCCTCCTGCGGGGACGGGGGCCGTGTTTCAATACAAGTTTTTTACTCCTTGTAAATGATTACCTTTTGATTGTGGAGACATGGGGGGTGTAGAGGATACAACGTGATAACAGCCGAGAGATAAATATTAAACTGGAGAGAAAGTCACATAAATATAGATTATTTTGTGTTTACAGGACACTGAGCCCTGATGGTGAGTGGCATTTACTAATTGAGATATATGGGCCCAATAAACATTAAGACGAGAAACTCACTGCAGAAAAGGATCAATATGTTTTGGGTTGAAAATAAACCAGATCTTTTCTACAACCTAAATGGCACCCTCTTTCCTATTTAGTGTACTACTTTTCCCCAGGGCCCATAGAGAACAAGGTGCCATTTGGGACGTAGTAAGTGCCTAGGGTTATGTTCTTTACGGGCTCATTCATTTTGTGATATTCTGGCAACATTTCTTTCTTCTGTTGTTGTTCTTCTAAAACCTGAATGACTATGACAAGAGAGAGCCTTTTACGCATTTATAACATATTTCACAATGTGTTGATGTCTCTTACACTGGGCCATGACTATCCACTTTTTCTATTTGAATAAAGAGCAGACCAACTAGACTTTTGATAACAATTTAGCAACTGAAAATTGTCAACTAAATGTTTTCAAAACGTTAATAATTGTTCTTCTCATATGAGGATTATAATGAAATGCCAGAGCCTAGTGGGCTCATTAGAATGAAAAGTAGAAGATTGGTTCCAAATTAGAAATGTGGGACTGTGCAAAAATCATGTGAGACAGTAACCAGGTTTCCATCCAACCATTTCATGCAGATGAATTCACTGACAGGGCTGAAGAAAACAGAACATTTCATAGATGGCGACAGACAATTGATTTATTCGACATGGTTGGATCTTTTTGATCTGTACATTTGATCTGTGTATTAATTATGTGAGAAATGGAGGTATTGATATTATAACCATCATGCTGTATGTTGTGTGGCTCCTCCCACTACAACTCGGGAAAGCATCCAGTTTACAGATGAAATAAATTATGATGAACTTCACAGGGTGTTGAAAGTGCATCCAGATGACCTCGATGCTCCTTTCCAATACATATTGAGGGTCTTATTCTGGTGACATGTTGATCGATGCTTGGCTGCTGTTTGACAAATAAAAATAATCTCGCACTTATCCATAATAATCACATAATGTAGACTGTATCTCCAAACTGTTGACTAGACCGCACTTGCAAAGACCAGAGTGAGCACATTTGCTATATAACGCAATTTATTTTGTGACAAAACGATTGGTAAAGATTAAAATGTGATGGAAACACATTTAATATAATATGCCATTTCGCAGACGATAATATCCAAAGAGACTTATATTTAATGTTTGGGTGGTCCCAGGAATCAAACCCACTACCCTGATGTAGAAAGCACCATGCTCTACCAACTGAGCTACGTACAGTAGTACCATCTGACTCTTATTTTTTATTCTGTACATCGCAATTTAACTGCAAACAGTTATTTTTATGTACACTACGTCACACACAGCCTTTTATCCACAACAAGTCAGTTTGATGGAAACATTTCTGGTGTGAAAATGTGCGAATTGTTTTTATCAAATCAAATCAAATGTATTGGTCACATACACGTGGTTAGCAGATGTTTATGTGGGTGTAGCGAAATGCTTGTGATTCTAGCTCCGACAGTGCAGCAACATCTAACAAGCAATATATAACAGTTTCACAACATCTACCCAAATACACATAAATCTAAGTAAGGAATGGATTGAGAATATATACATTAATGTCAGGGTGGCATTGGACTAAGATACAGTGGCATAGTAAGCTTTATAGTATGCAGTATACACATAAGAGATTGGTGATGCAGTATGTAAACACCATTAAGTGACTAAGATACTGAAGAATAGTATAGCGTACAGTTTATACATATGAGATGAGTAGTATAAGATACGGAAACATTATTAAAGTAACTAGTGTTTCATTTCCTTAAAGTGGCTGGTGATTTCCAATCTATGTCTACAGGCAGCAGTCTCTGATGTGCAGAGATGGTTGTTTAGCAGTCAGTGGCGTAACATAGAGTACAATACAGTATATACATATGAGATGGGTGATGCAATATGTACACAATTAGAGTGACTAAGATACTATAGAATAGTGTAGAGTGCAGTTTATACATAGAGATGAGTGATGCAGATACAGATACATTATTAAAGTGTCTAGTGTTCTATTCCTTAAAGTGGGCTGTGATTTCTAATCAATGTCTATAGGCAGCCACCTCTGGTGTGCTAGTGATGGCTGTTTAACAGTCTGATGGCCTTGAGATAGAAGCTGTTTTTCAGTCTCTCGGGTCCCAGCTTTGATGCACCTGTACTGATCTCACCTTCTGGATGATAGAGGGGTGAACAGGCAATGGCTTGGGTGGTTGATGTATTTGATGATCTTTTTGGCTAGGCTACCTACCTTGTTGTTCCAGTTTAGATGGTTTAGGTAGTATTGTTGTTTGTCAGTATAACTAGGCCATAACTAAAGGCCTTATGACATTTATAATATGTGTTCATACTTTTTATTGAAACACATTCACTTAGGCAGTCTCTTGGTGAGGGTTTCAGGAATAGAAGTAATTGAATCACTGACAAACACAGTCATGAGTAGCTATCTTGCACATTCACTCGAAAGGCATGCTGGAAAATATGCAAATACGGCTTTACACCCTACAGTGTTAAAACAACACCCCCAGTGATTAGTGTTTGAAACATAAATGCCTTTAAAAAGTGTTTCAGCCAATAAACTTGTTCTGATGTTTACTACCCATTTTTTTTTACAACACAGAGCCTTCAGAAAGTATTCACACCCCTTGACTTATTCCACATGTTGTTGTGTTACAGCCTGAATTCAAATGGATTCAATTGAGATTTCTTTTGTCACTGGCCTACACACAAAACCCCATAATGTCAAAGTCTCATCAATCTACACACAAAACCCCATAATGACTAAGTGGAATTACAAATTAATAAAACATGAAAAGCTGAAATGTCTTGAGTCAATATGTATTCAACTCTTTCTTATGGCAAGACTAAATAAGTTCAGGAGTAAACATTTGCTTAACAAGTCACATAATAAGTTGCATGGTCTCACTCTGTGTGCAATAATAGTACTTAACATGATTTTTATATGACTACCTCATCTCTGTACCCCAAACATACAATTATCTGTAAGGTCTCAGTCGAGCAGTGAATGTCAAACACGTATTCAACAACAACGAGGAGGGAGGTTTTTCAATCCCTCGCAAAGAAGGGCACCTATTGGTAGATGGTTATTAATTATACTTCGGATGGTGTATCAATACACCCAGTCACTACAAAGATACAGGCGTCCTTCCTAACTCAATACACCCAGTCACTACAAAGATACAGGCATCCTTCCTAACTCAATACACCCAGTCACTACAAAGATACAGGCATCCTTCCTAACTCAATACACCCAGTCACTACAAAGATACAGGCATCCTTCCTAACTCAATACACCCAGTCACTACAAAGATACAGGAATCCTTCCTAACTCAATACACCCAGTCACTACAAAGATACAGGCGTCCTTCCTAACTCAATACACCCAGTCACTACAAAGATACAGGCATCCTTCCTAACTCAATACACCCAGTCACTACAAAGATACAGGCATCCTTCCTAACTCAATACACCCAGTCACTACAAAGATACAGGCATCCTTCCTAACTCAATACACCCAGTCACTACAAAGATACAGGCATCCTTCCTAACTCAATACACCCAGTCACTACAAAGATACAGGCATCCTTCCTAACTCAATACACCCAGTCACTACAAAGATACAGGCATCCTTCCTAACTCAATACACCCAGTCACTACAAAGATACAGGCATCCTTCCTAACTCAATACACCCAGTCACTACAAAGATACAGGCATCCTTCCTAACTCAATACACCCAGTCACTACAAAGATACAGGCATCCTTCCTAACTCAATACACCCAGTCACTACAAAGATACAGGCATCCTTCCTAACTCAATACACCCAGTCACTACAAAGATACAGGCATCCTTCCTAACTCAATACACCCAGTCACTACAAAGATACAGGCATCCTTCCTAACTCAGTTGACAGAATGAAACCACTCAGGGATTTCACCATGATGCCAATGGTGACTTTAAAACAGTTACAGAGTTTAATGGCTGTGAAAACTGAGGATGGATCAACAACATTGTAGTTACTCCACAATACTAACCTACATGACAGAGTGAAAAGAAGGAAGTCTGTACAGAATAAAACATATTCCAAAGCATGCATCCTGTTTGAACAAGGCACTAAAGTAATACTGCAAAAAATGTGGCAATGCAATTAACTTTTTTACCTGAATAAAATGTGTTTGGGGCAAATCCAATACAACAAATCACTGAGTACCACACTCCATATTTTCAAGAATAGTGTTGGCTGCATCATGTTATGGGTATGCTTGTAATCGTTAAGGACTGGGGAGTTTTTCAGGATAAAAAGAAACAGAATGGAGCTAAACACAGGTCAAGTACTAGAGAAAAACATGGTTCAGTCCAATTTGACAGAGCTTGAAGAATTTGTAAAATATTCATGTGCAAAGCTCTTAGAGTCTTACCCAGAAAGATTCACGACTGTAATCGCTGCCAAAGGTGATTCTAACATGCTTTGACTCAGGGGGGTGAATTCTTATGTAAATGCATTTTTCCTTTTCAAAACATTTGCTAAAATGTCTAAAACCATGTTTTCACTTTCCCATTCTGGGGTATTGTGTGTAGATGGGTAAGACTGAACTAAATCAATTACATCCATTTTGAATTCAGGCTGTAACACAATAAAATGTGGAATAAATCAATGGGAATGGTATTTGATATTAGGATTAGGATCCCCATATATGTTGCAAAAGCAGCAGCTACTGTTCCTGGGTTCCACACAAAACATGAAACATTACATAATACAGAACATTAATAGACAAGAACAGCTCAAGGACAGAACTACATACCTTTTTTTTAAAGGCACATGTAGCAACATATCAATACATATCAATACATAACTATCCAGGTCTAATAGAGGAGAGGTGTGTCGTGAGATGTTGCTTTATCTGTTTTTTTAAACCTGGTTACTGTTCATTTCATCAATATGAGATGGAAGGGAGTTCCATGCAATAATGGCTCTATATAATACTGTACGATTTATTCAATTTTGTTGGTTTTGGTGACTGTGAAAAGACCCCTGGTGGCATGTCTGGTGTGGTAAGTGTGAAAAGACCCCTGGTGGCATGTCTGGTGTGGTAAGTGTGTGTGTCAGAGCTGTGTGTAAATTGACTATGCAAACAATTTGGGATTTTCAACACATGGATGTTTCAGTCAGTCTCTCCTCAACTCTTAGCCAGGAGAGACTGACATGCATAGCAGTAATATTAACCCTCTGATTACAATGAAGAGCAAGGCGTGCTGCTCTTTTCTGGACCAGCTGCAGCTTAACTAGGTCTTTCTTTGCAGCACTGGACCACATGACTGGACAATAATTCAGATTAGACCAAACTAGAGCCTGCAGGACTTGCTTTATGGAGTGTGGTGTCAAAATCAGAGCATCTCTTTATTATGGACAGACCTCTCCCCATCTTCACAACCATTTAGTCTCTATGTTTTGACCATGACAGTTTACAATCTAATGTAACACCAAGTATTTTAGTCTCCTCAACTTGTTCAACAGACACACCATTCATTACCAGATTCAGCTGAGGTCTAGAACTTAGGGAATGATTTGTACCAAATACAATGCTGTTAGTTTTAGAGATGTTCAGGACCAGTTTATTACTGGCCATCCATTCCACAACAGACTGCAACTCTTTGTTAAGGGCTTCAGTGACTTCATTAGCTGTGGTTGCTGATGTGTATATGGTTGAATCATCAGCATACATGAACACACATGCTTTGTTTAATGCCAGTGGCAGGTTATTGGTAACAAATAATAAAGGAGTAGCTGATGCATAATGTAACACCATAGTTCTCCTCAGAACCAGCTCTCTCCAGCAGGATGAAGATTAATACTTTCTGAAGGCACGCTACTGTAGAGCTTCATGCTGTACAATACAATACCTGGCCTTGGTGTACTAGCTATCATATTTCTTTCCAGGGGTTGTCCTATCACCTGTCTAGGCTGAGGAGAGGCTGTCTGGTTTCGACCATCATAAGTCATCTTCATCCTCCTGGACCTGAGGAGAACTGAGCTGTTACATTATGTATCAGCTACTTCTTTATAGACTACCACAGAATGAGTCATACTACCCACAACATCTAGCGGTCAAACAAGAAAAAGGTTCAAATCGTTTTCCACCACTAAGTTTTCATGCATCATTGCTCCCAATCCTGCTATAGAAGTAGATAAGTCACCATATAGCAGTAGATAACACAGTCACCATATATCATTAGATAACAGTCACCATATATCATTAGATAACAGTCAGCATAGTGCAGTACATAACTTCGTACACCGGCCAAACTCGGACGACGCTGGGCCAATTGTGCACCGCCCTATGGGATTCCCAATTACAGCCGGATGTGATACAGTCTGGATTTGAATCAGGGACTGTAGAGTGACGCCTCTTGCACTTAGATGCAGTGCCTTGGACCACTGCGCCACTCAGGAGACCTTCATCAATTATAAAAACATGTTAAGAACATCGTCAGGGTGACGCTTGACTAGTTCAGGTTTGAAAAGTGAGGGGTGAGGGGTAAGGAGGAGGAATAATGGTGTTCCTAATATGGTTACCGTACACCTCCTTCTTTTTGTAGTCATCAGCTATCCCCATTCCCAGTCTACGAACACTTCATCACACTGGTGACAGTACGTTATTATTAGCTGTTGTAAGACAAGTTGTTGGAGCTGCTGGAGATGTTAAGATAGATAGATAGATAGATAGATAGATAGATAGATAGATAGATAGATAGATAGATAGATAGATAGATAGATAGATAGATAGATAGATAGATAGATAGATAGATAGATAGATAGATAGATAGATAGATAGATAGATAGATAGATAGATAGATAGATAGATAGATAGATAGATAGATAGATAGATAGATAGATAGATAGATAGATAGATAGATAGATAGATAGATAGATAGATAGATAGATAGATAGGTACTTTATTGATCCCCCGGGGGGGAAATTTCATTATCAAGCAGCTACAACAAAAACACAGGGCAGGTGCAAAATGCCACAACGAAAGTACACAAAAGACAGATACACGGTACATGATACATAGAGCGGCAGTATGAAAAAGTATAGAAATACAGGATATCTGGAGTGCAAAAAAAAGCTATAAAAGGACATTGCGTAGTATGAGTGGTTGGCTGAATATGTACACTATACATTGGTGGATGTTGGATGGTTAACTATACTATACAGGTTGATGGCAGAGAAATACTTCAGTAGCTAAAAATGCTACTTAAGTCTCCTACATGGAGGACTTTGAGCTGTTCTGGACTGGTTTCAGACTAATATGTTGGTGTACAAAGTGCTGAAGGTCTCGTGCCTCTTGTGCCGTATAGTACCAGAAAGCACCATTTGTCTGCTCTCAACCCCCACACTCCCAGTGGGGCTGATGTGAAGTGTCAGGTTTCAGACCCAACATTTGCATAGGGAGTGGCCTGTTACATTTTCTGGCTTATCGAGACAAACAAGCGATTTCCTGTGCCCCGTGACACTCACAGCTGCCAAGCGCATATGAAACGGGAAAGTCTCTAAATACTACTTTAACCATTCTTCAATGTGTTTAAAATGCAGAGGTAAATATTAAAAGATAAGCTTCCAAATGAAATCAACACCCCAACCTCTCTGTCATGGTTTAAACCATTTATTTCTCTATGGCGGCACTGTCCTCTGCATTTTGGTCTCAGTTGACATCCTTTAAGCATCGATTTCTCACAGTACTTCCTCACGTTTGTATGTGGACATTTCACATGAGTGGATTCTATTTCAGCCACACCCGTTGCTGACAGGTGTATAGAAACGTGCAAACAGCCATGCAATCTCCATAAACGGACATTGGCTTGACGCTGAAAAAGCTTCTTGCCACTGACTGGCAGCTGCGGTGTCGCCGGTCGGGTTAGGGTCCGATTGGAAAACAGCACCTGAACCTCGGAGCACGGCTGACGTTCGCATGTCGAACTACCACTGCGCTGCGTCTTGGTCTGCCACTCATCCTGTTTGTGACGGTGCCATTTGGGACCCAGACTAGAATAGGAATGTGACCTGAATGTAGATCACCAAGAGATGATCTTTAGATCATTTTTAATGTACAAACTTTGAAAGGGACGTTTTTAATTGGAATTGTTTCCTGTAGGGATTATATCGGGTCAGAATAACATGTGAATATGTGGCCAGTACAAGAAAAGGAAAAATTATGGTATAACGTGGTATAAAAAGATCCTGTCAGACACCCTGATGAAGGTGTCAGCCGAGCCTGTCAGACACCCTGATGAATACCTGAATACCTGAATACCTGAATACCTGAATAACTGAAGGAATACCTGAATACTTGAATACCTGAAGGAATACCTGAATACCTGAATACCTGAAGGAATACCTGACTACCTGAATACCTGAAGGAATACCTGAAGGAATACCTGAATACCTGAAGGAATACCTGAAGACCTGAATACCTGAAGGAATACCTGAAGGAATACCTGAATACCTGAAGGAATACCTGAAGGAATACCTGAATACCTGAAGGAATACCTGAATACCTGAATACCTGAAGGAATACCTGAATACCTGAAGGAATACCTGACTACCTGAATACCTGAAGGAATACCTGAAGGAATACCTGAATACCTGAAGGAATACCTGAAGACCTGAATACCTGAAGGAATACCTGAAGGAATACCTGAATACCTGAAGGAATACCTGAAGGAATACCTGAATACCTGAAGGAATACCTGAATACCTGAAGGAATACCTGAATACCTGAATACCTGAATACCTGAAGGAATACCTGAATACCTGAAAGAATACCTGAATACCTGAATACCTGAAGAGCTCCTGATACTTATTAACATTTTTCTTCAATGCAGCCAATACATTGTAGGACAATGCATGTGATATACTGAAGCAATGGGAAAACTCAGCACAGGTCATGAGTACGAGAACAAATGCTTTTATAGTATCCTGATGTTCAGTATTATGTCTTTAAAGTATAGGGTATATTCTTTATAGTATAGGGTATAGTCTTTATAGGGTATAGTGTTTATAGGGTATATTCTTTATATTATAGGGTATAGTGTTTATAGGGTATAGTGTTTATAGGGTATATTCTTTATATTATAGGGTATAGTGTTTATAGGGTATAGTGTTTATAGGGTATAGTGTTTATAGGGTATATTCTTTAGGGTATAGGGTATAGTCTTTAAAGTATAGTGTGTAGTTTTTATAGTATAGTTCTATAGTCTTTATAGTATAGGGTATAGTCTTTAGAGTATAGTGTATATTCTTTAGAGTATAGTGTATATTCTTTATAGTATAGGGTATAGTTTTTATAGTATAGTTCTATAGTCTTTATAGTATAGGGTATAGTCTTTATAGTATAGGGTATAGTCTTTATAGCATAGTGTATAGTCTTTATAGCATAGTGTATAGTCTTTATAGTATAGTGTATAGTCTTTATAGTATAGGGTATAGTGTTTATAGTATAGGGTATAGTCTTTATAGCATAGTGTATAGTCTTTATAGTATCGGGTATAGTCTTTATAGCATAGTGTATAGTCTTTATAGTATAGGGTATAGTCTTTATAGCATAGTGTATAGTCTTTATAGTATAGGGTATAGTCTTTATAGCATAGTGTATAGTCTTTATAGTATAGGGTATAGTCTTTATAGCATAGTGTATAGTCTTTATAGTATAGGGTATAGTGTTTATAGGGTATAGTGTTTATGGGGTATAGTCTTTGGAGTATAGTGGTGAAGAGGTTCTACAAGTATCTTTCACTCACGGTTCATTACAACTTCAACACAATTTTCAACTGCCATGGAAACTCCAAACCATGTACTTTGTTGGACCACAAACCACAAAGTACCTCAAGACTTGAAATAGGGCTCACTTCTCTCCAATCTAACATGGTGTTGGGCTCACTTCTCTCCAATCTAACATGGTGTTGGGCTCACTTCTCTCCAATCTAACATGGTGTTGGGCTCACTTCTCTCCAATCTAACATGGTGTTGGGCTCACTTCTCTCCAATCTAACATGGTGTTGGGCTCACTTCTCTCCAATCTAACATGGTGTTGGCTCACTTCTCTCCAATCTAACATGGTGTTGGGCTCACTTCTCTCCAATCTAACATGGTGTTGGGCTCACTTCTCTCCAATCTAACATGGTGTTGGGCTCACTTCTCTCCAATCTAACATGGTGTTGGGCTCACTTCTCTCCAATCTAACATGGTGTTGGGCTCACTTCTCTCCAATCTAACATGGTGTTGGGCTCACTTCTCTCCAATCTAACATGGTGTTGGGCTCACTTCTCTCCAATCTAACATGGTGTTGGGCTCACTTCTCTCCAATCTAACATGGTGTTGGGCTCCAATCTAATCTACACTTCTAAGCAGAGTTGCAAAGAAAAAGCCATATATCAGACTGACCAAAAAAAATAAAAGATTAAGATGGGCAAAAGAACTCAGACACTGGACAGAGGAAGATATGGCTTTTTCTTTGCAACTCTGCCTAGAGACGGTGCCAGTTGAGGACTTTTGAGGCGTCTGTTTCTCAAACTAGACACTAATGTACTTGTCCTCTTGCTCAGTTGTGCACCGGGGCCTCCCACTCTTCTTTCTATACTGGTTAGAGCCAGTTTGTGCTGTTCTGTGAAGGGAGTAGTACATAGCGTTGTACGAGATCTTCAGTTTCTTGGCAATTTCTCACATGGAATAGCCTTAATTTCTCCGAACAAGAATAGACTGACAAGTTTCAAAATAAAGTTATTTGTTTCTGGCCATTTTGAGCCTGTAATCGAACCCACAAATGCTGATGCTCCAGATACTCAACTAGTCTAAAGAAGGCCAGTTGTATTGCTTCTTTAATCAGCACAGTAGTTTTCAGGTGTGCTAACATAATTGCAAAAGGGTTTTCTAATGATGAATTAGCCTTTTAAAATGATAAACTTGGATTAGCAAACACAACATGCCATTGGAACACAGGAGTGATGGTTGCTGATAATGGGCCTCTGTACGCCTATGATTGTTTTTCCATGAAAAAATCTGCCGTTTCCAGAAACAATAGTCATTTACAACATTAACAATGTCTACACTGTATTTCTGATCAATTTGATGTTATTTTAATGGACAAGTGACCCCAAACTTTTGAACGGTAGTGTAAAGAGAGAGAGAGAGAGAGAGAGAGAGAGAGAGATACACCAATTTGTGTTTTTTGACAGTCATACTGTCGCGATGCATGGTAGGGGAGTGAGTCGCAGAGCGAGAGGTACATGCAGACATGGTTTATTTCACTCAAACAGAGACCGAGAACAGCACCGTGAACTGGTGTCTAGAACACTCAAGCACACACAAGAATCCACCACGTAGGTGGAACACAATGGAACATAAATAGAATCCCCAATTAGAGACAACTCGAGACAGCTGCCTCTAATTGGGGATGAACCCAACTCAAAGACTCCCTATACTATTGTCAGGTCCGGACCGTGGCCATATGACTCCCAATAGGGGGAGCCAGAGACCTGACACATACTTTTTTTTTTTTTTTTTTTTTTATTTCACCTTTATTTAACCAGGTAGGTCAGTTGAGAACAAGTTCTCATTTGCAACTGCGACCTGGCCAAGACAAAGCAAAGCAGTGTGACAAATAACAACACAGAGTTACACATTAAACAAACAGTCAAAAACACAATAGAAAATCTATATACAGAGTGCAAAATGTAGTGCAAAAATGCAGTAAGGTTAAGAGGTAGAACAATAAATAGACTATAGTGGTGACATAAATTACAGAATTATCATTATTAACACAGGAATGAAAAGTGTGCAAATTATGATGTGCAAATAGAGATACTGGAGTGCAAGATTAGTGAAAATAAACAAAAAAAAATAAAAAAAATAAAAAAATTTGGGGGATGAGGTAGTAGTGTGGGCTATTTACAGAAGGGCTATATACAGGTGCAGTGATCGATAAGCAGCTTTGACAGCTGATGCTTAAAGTTATTGAGGGAGATAGGAACCTCTAGCTTCAATGATTTTTGCAATTCGTTCCAGTCATTGGCAGCAGCAAACTGGAAGGAATGGCGACCAAAGGAGGTGTTGGCTTTGGGGGTGACCAGTGAGATATACCTGCTGGAGCGCATGCTACGGGTGGGTGTTGCTATAGTGACCAGTGAGCTGAGATAGGGCGGGGATTTACCTAATAAAGACTTATAGATGACCTGGAGCCAGTGGGTTTGGCGGCGAATATATAATGAAGGCCAGCCAACGAGAGCATACAGGTCGCAGTGGTGGGTAGTGTATGGGGCTTTGGTGACAAAACGGATGGCACTGTGATAGACTATATCCAATTTGCTAAGTAGAGTATTGGAGGCTAGTTTGTAAATGACATCGCCGAAATCAAGGATCGGTAGGATAGTCAGTTTTACAAGGGCATGTTTGGCAGCATGAGTGAAGGAGGCTTTGTTGCGAAATAGGAAGCCAATTCTGGATTTAATTTTGGATTGGAGATGGTTGATGTGAGTCTGGAAGTTGAGTTTATAGTCTAACCAGATGCCTAGGTATTTGTAGGTGTCCACGTATTCTAATTCGGATCCGGCGAGAGTAGTGATGATAGTCCGGTGGGCGGGTGCTGGCAGCGTTCGATAGAAAAGCATGCACTTAGTTTTACTAGCGTTTAAGAGCAGTTGGAGGCCACGGAAGGAGTGTTGTATGGCATTGAAGCTTTATTGAAGGTTAGTAAACACAGTGTCCAAAGAGGGGCCAGATGTATACAGAATGGTGTCATCTGCGTAGAGATGGATCAGAGAGTCACCAGCAGCGAGAGCGACATCGTTGATGTATATAGAGAAAAGGGTTGGCCCAAGAATTGAACCCTGTGGCACCCCCATAGAGACTGCCAGAGGATCGGACAATAGGCCCTCCGATTTGACACACTGAACTCTGTCTGCAAAGTAGTTAGCGAACCAGGCAAGGCAGTCACTTGAGAAACCAAGGCTGTTGAGTCTGCCAATAAGAATGCGGTGATTGACAGAGTCGAAAGCCTTGGCCAGGTCGATGAAAACGGCTGCACAGTACTGTCTTTTATCGATGGCGGTTATGATATCGTTCAGTACCTTGAGCGTAGCTGAGGTGCACCCATGACCAGCTCGGAAACCAGATTGCATAGCAGAGAAGGTACGGTGGGATTCGAAGTGGTCAGTTATCTGTTTGTTAACTTGGCTTTCGAAAACTTTAGAAAGGCAGGGCAGGATGGATATTGGTCTATAACAGTTTGGGTCTAGAGTGTCTCCTCCTTTGAATAGGGGGATGACCGCAGCAGCTTTCCAATCTCTAGGGATCTCAGACGATACGAAAGAGAGGTTGAACAGGCTAGTGATAGGTGTTGCAACAATTTTGGCTGATAATTTCAGAAAGAGAGGGTCCAGATTATCTAGCCCAGCAGATTTGTAGGGGTCCAGACTTAGCAGCTCTTTCAGAACATCAGCCGTCTGGATTTGGGTGAAGGAGAAGCGGGGGGGGCTTGGGCAAGTAGCTGCCGGGGGTGCAGAGCTGTTGGCCGGGGTAGGGGTAGCCAGGTGGAAAGCATGGCCAGCTGTAGCAAAATGCTTATTGAAATTTTCGATAATCGTGGATTTATCGGTGGTAACAGTGTTTCCGAGCCTCAATGCAGTGGGCAACTGGGAGGAGGTGCTCTTATTCTCCATGGACTTTACAGTGTCCCAGAACTTTTTGGAGTTAGTGCTACAGGAAGCAAATTTTTGTTTGAAAAAGCTGGCCTTTGCTTTTCTAACTGACTGTGTGTACTTGTTCCTGACTTCCCTGAATAGCTGCATATCGCGGGGGCTGTTCGATGCTAATGCAGTGCGCCACAGGATATTTTTGTGTTGGTCAAGGGCAGTCAAGTCTGGGGTGAACCAAGGGCTATATCTATTCTTAGTTCTACGTTTTTTGAAAGGGGCATGCTTATTTAGGATGGTGAGGAAAGCACTTTTAAAGAACAACCAGGCGTCCTCTACTGACGGGATGAGGTCAATATCCTTCCAGGATACCTGGGCCAGATCTAATAGAAAGGCCTGCTCGCAAAAGTGTTTTAGGGAGCGTTTGACAGTGATAAGGGGTGGTCGTTTGACCGCTGACCCATTGCGAATGCAGGCGATGAGGCAGTGATCGCTGAGATCCTGGTTGATCCTGGTACAAGCATTTGAATACCCCATGTAGCAGTGGTGGCTTGAAAACTAAAGTGTGACATCAAAGTATAGAAGGTCTGTGTCTGGTGTTTCTTTGATATGGCATAGGTATGCTTCTAGGATGATTAAATTGTGATCTGGTTGGATTTAGCTCCAACTTCTTCAATGAGGATAAAGCTTGAATTGAAAACCACTGCAATAGTTCAACATGATGTAATGTGTGAACTGGGACTAGCATGGGAGGGGTGTACTGTAGAACATGTGCTCTACCTACTGGTGTTAGTGTGTCATGTGTCTGTCAATATATTGTTTACAGTTTGAGAATTAACAATATTTACAATACATTTAATCAGTGACGACCAGTCCTACAGGGCAGGTGTGGCTCACCTGTTTTGAGCACCACATTTTTTGCAAAGAAATTCAAAATAAATAAATAAAATATGTCTAAATATATATACTGTATATACGGTTTGCCTGTTTTGCATGTTATTTTGGCATTAATATGTGTCACATATCAGTTTGCAAACAATGTAAAAAAAATTATAATATATAATTGAGTTAATAAAGCAGCATTCAAACAGGCAGCTCCACAATGCAGGTGTTTCAGCCTAGCTCAGTGCTTTCTGTGGTGGTGGGGCAGGCCAGCAGAAAATAGGAGCAATATACCGTGATTGGCTCAGCATTGCACCGTGATCGGCTCAGTGTTCTGTCACTCAAGGAGACACTATGTCACCCGCCTTCAGTAAGGGTAGACATCAAGAATGTAAGCCCTTTGGGTCCTTTCATAGACTCAAGGTCATTGGTCATTGGCCACAGATAAAAGGATGTCAAATCACGTTATATCTACAGTAGCTTTGATTGGACTGATCATGTCAACAACAACATCTTACTTTCAAATTATTAGCTAGCAGTCATCATCATAAATCAAGTAGACAATCTACTGGCAAGTCCTTTTTAATCCTTGTCATATGAAATAAATAATGAAGATATTTATAGATAAATTGGCTTATCGCCAATTGGACATAAAGATTACACAAGTTGGAAATCGCAAATTCTAAAAATAAGTTGTTTGGAAGGAATCGGTGACAGTGGCTCACAGCAAGCATTGCACCTGGGAAGTCGGGAATAAACAGCTCAAACTGGGAAAATACATTTTTAATGGTCATTCAACTCAGAATTGTAAATCGTCCTTCTTTCATCTTTCTATTTACCCACGAAGGACCGCCGCGCCTCCTTCCTGTTCAAGCACATCACAACAAGGTGAGTCCAAAAATGTATTGTATGCTGCAGCATAAATGGTGTAATATACCATGGAGATAGTATGTATACTGTAGCTAAGAAAGTAATACTAAGTGTATGTTGTGTAGTAAGCTGTTAGTAGCCCATGTGCCTCACCCTAATAATTTGGTCTATTTTCACCTCTTCATTTCGACTACTGTTCTGACTTGGTGGTGCACATGTAGCCTATAACCTGTTTTAGAGAAATGTAATCATTGAATATTGTAAGAGCTTTCATTGTCTGCTTATATCCCCCCTTTATTTATCCTACGGTTCTGACTTGGTGTTCAGGGAGAACAGGGTAAGAATGGACCATGAATTCTGAATTCATCAATTCCGGCAAGCATATGAATATCAGTTGAAGTGATTAATGTGAATACAGTTTAAATATCCCAATTTTGCAACTCCTGCAGAGAAATCCTGGAAAGCTGACTATAAGCTCTGTGTTCTCTCAAATTGTGCTCTCTATCAAAATGTGTTCTATCAAACGGTGCTCGGTCAAACTGTGTTCTATCAAACTGTGTTCTACCAAACTGTGTTCTGTCAAACCGTGTTCTGTCAAACTGTGTTCTGTCAAATTGTGCTCTCTATCAAAATGTGTTCTATCAAACGGTGCTCTGTCAAACTGTGTTCTGTCAAAAGTGTTCTATCAAACTGTGTTCTGTCAAAAGTGTTCTATCAAACTGTGTTCTGTCAAACGGTGTTCTATCAAACTGTGTTCTGTCAAACCGTGTTCTATCAAACTGTGTTCTATCAAACTGTGTTCTATCAAACTGTGTTTTGTCAAACTGTGTTCTATCAAACGGTGCTCTGTCAAACTGTGTTCTCTCAAACTGTGTTCTCTCAAACTGTGTTCTATCAAACTGTGTTCTATCAAACTGTGTTCTGTCAAACGGTGTTCTATCAAACTGTGTTCTGTCAAACCGTGTTCTATCAAACTGTGTTCTATCAAACTGTGTTCTATCAAGCTGTGTTTTGTCAAACTGTGTTCTATCAAACTGTGTTCTGTCAAACTGTGTTCTATCAAACTGTGTTCTCCATCAAACTCTTCTATCATACTGTGTTCTATCAAACTGTGTTCTATCAAAGTGGGTTCTGTCAAACTGTGTTCTGTCAAACTGTGTTCTATCAAACTGTGTTCTATCAAGCTGTGTTTTGTAAAACTGTGTTCTATCAAACTGTGTTCTATCAAACTGTGTTCTATCAAAATGTGTTCTCTCAAACTGTGTTCTGTCAAACTGTGTTCTATCAAACTGTGTTTTGTCAAACTGTGTTCTATCAAACGGTGCTCTGTCAAACTGTGTTCTCTCAAACTGTGTTCTGTCAAACTGTGTTCTATCAAACTGTGTTCTGTCAAACGGTGTTCTATCAAACTGTGTTCTGTCAAACCGTGTTCTATCAAACTGTGTTCTATCAAACTGTGTTCTATCAAGCTGTGTTCTCCATCAAACTCTTCTATCATACTGTGTTCTATCAAACTGTGTTCTATCAAAGTGGGTTCTGTCAAACTGTGTTCTGTCAAACTGTGTTCTATCAAACTGTGTTCTGTCAAACTGTGTTCTGTCAAACTGTGTTCTATCATACTGTGTTCTGTCAAACTGTGTTCTATCAAACTGTGTTCTATCAAACTGTGTTCTATCAAAGTGTGTTCTATCAAATTGTGTTTTGTCAAACTGTGTTCTATCAAACGGTGCTCTGTCAAACTGTGTTCTAGCAAAATGTGTCCTATATCAAACAGTGTTCTATCAAACAGTGTTCTATCAAAGTTTGTTCTGTCAAAGTGTGTTCTATCAAACTGTGTTAACTGTGTTCTATCAAAATGTGTTCTTTCAAACTGTGTTCTATCAAAGTGTCTTCTATCAGACTGTTCTATAACAAACTGTGTTCTATGTAAAACTGTGTTCTCTATCAAACTGTGTTCTCCATCAAACTCTTTTATCATACTGTGTTCTATCAAACTGAGAATGTGTGTGTGTGTAAACATATATAAATGTGGATAAAACAGATGCTGCTGCTGTGTGTTGTTCTCAGGAGTAGGGAATCTAGTTCTCCTGAAGATAATCCTGACTGATCCTAGTCCAGGGACCTGTGAATAGAGAATCTAGTTCTCCTGAAGATAATCCTGACTGATCCTAGTCCAGGGACCGGTGAGTAGAGAATCTAGTTCTCCTGAAGATAATCCTGACTGATCCTAGTCCAGGGACCGGTGAGTAGAGAATCTAGTTCTCCTGAAGATAATCCTGACTAATCCTAGTCCAGGGACCTGTGAGTAGAGAATCTAGTTCTCCTGAAGATAATCCTGACTGATCCTAGTCCAGGGACCTGTGAGTAGAGTATCTAGTTCTCCTAAAGATTGCTTACTGAGATCCTTCCGACTGATCCTAGTCCAGGGACCAGTGTTAAACACACACACAGGGCATAGAGACTTTCCACTGTGTGAGTTCCATGAGTTCCATGAAGAGTTTCAATGGAAGCCTCACAGAGTTAATAGAACACAATATTGCATCTCTATGGGAAGCCGCTTCCTGCTGTCTCAACATTCTGTCCACAAAGAGAGCATGCTATTTAAATGGTGGGATTTTTTTAACACAGAAAAATCAACATCAACAAGGCTCAAAGTTTATCTTTGAAACGTATATTCAAGCCTTGTTGATGTTGGTGTGTTTAAATAAATATAAACATCCTGGTTGGTTAGAGCTGTGAGTTGTACAATTTCTTGCTACAGTACCACAAATGACTGGCAGGACATTTGCATACCACTGAGCCAAAAATGAGTAAAATAAAATGGCTGACTCAAGTCATTCCCATGTGCCACAAGTGGACAATATGCAAATCATCCCTATCAATTTCAGCTTGGAAAGAAATCTAGATAATTATGTTAGTGAGGAAGACATTATATATACTCAACACCACCTGCTAAGAGATTCTCCACGACATGGAGAGATAATACATGATCATTGAGGTATTTTAGAGCCATCAAAATTCATGTTAATCATTAGAATCCAATATATTCCTGCATCAGCAGATGGTGCCAGGAAACAGAACTGTTGACTCAATGCTGCTGACTTAATGCTGCTGACTTAATGCTGCTGACTCAATGCTGTTGACTTAATGCTGTTGACTCAATGCTGTTGACTCAATGCTGCTGACTCAATGCTGCTGACTCAATGATGTTGACTCAATGCTGCTGACTCAATGCTGCTGACTCAATGCTGTTGACTCAATGCTGCTGACTCAATGCTGTTGACTCAATGCTGCTGACTCAATGCTGCTGACTCAATGCTGTTGACTCAATGCTGCTGACTCAATGCTGCTGACTCAATGCTGCTGACTCAATGCTGTTGACTCAATGCTGCTGACTCAATGCTGCTGACTCAATGCTGTTGACTCAATGCTGCTGACTCAATGCTGCTGACTGAATGCTGTTGACTCAATGCTGCTGACTCAATGCTGCTGACTCAATGCTGTTGACTCAATGCTGCTGACTCAATGCTGCTGACTCAATGCTGCTGACTTAATTACAATTTGATGTTAGACACTGTGTACAATTTGATGTTAGAAACCCTATGTAGATATTCCATAGAAAATCAGCCGTTTACAGCTACAATAGTCTTTTACAACATTAACTATGTCTACACTGTATTTCTGATGATTTTGATGTTATTTTAATGGACAAAAAATGTGCTTTTCTTTCAAAAACAAAGATATTTCTAAATGACCCCAAACTTTTGAACGGTAGTGTACCTCCGACTCAATGTCTCCTCACTTACCCCCTGGAGGGACTCCGATTGCAACACAACAAAAGCCAACCTTTTGAACTTTATTTTCAATATACTTTTATTTCATTAGTTCTGTAGAAGACCGACCTAACGGCCTGCACCTAACGATTGGTTCATATACGTACATATGATTGCTTGTAGAATACGGGAAGGTCATTAAAATATAATAACACAGTCCATCTGTTGAATGAATGACTTACTATATGAGCATTTATGATGTTGTCTTATTATTAAGAGATGATACTTGAGAGGCCACATGTAAGGACATGTTTATCATGGTTGTGACGTGTTCTCATAGCAACAATGCGAACTGTGAGGGGACACACACACACACACGCACATTATGTTTTACTTGTATTGTTTGTGTGTAGTTGTATTTTACATGTGTGTGACTGTCCTTGTCTATTTCTCAATAAGCTGTAGTTGTATTTTAGATGTGTGTGACTGTCCTTGTCAATTTCTCAATAAGCTGTAGTTGTATTTTACATGTGTGTGACTGTCCTTGTCTATTTCTCAATAAGCTGTAGTTGTATTTCACATGTGTGTGACTGTCCTTGTCTATCAGTGTTTTGTGTTTCTTTTCGACCCGTTAGAATAGTTGCTGCTTGGTCTAAAGCTACTGGGGACCTGAATAGTCCAATAACCAGTATTGCTAGTTACATGTTGCTGTATCTATTGTTTTGATCATGTTTTGTGTTTCTTGTTGACCCTTCTGCAAAAGATAATGGGTATCCTTAATAAACCCTTAAATAACATATCACTTCCTTCACCTCTTTCTTCAGTACAATGTTGATGAATTATATGTTTTCCACTGAAGTGAAATTATTCATTCATATGATTTATTAATAACTTAAGATAAGAGAATTGGAGACTGCAAACCCCCCACAACATCCCCAGCGTGCTATATCCATATAACCACTACTGCCGTGCTATATCCATATAACCCACTACTGCCGTGCTATATCCATATTAACCCACTACTGCCCTCAACCCCAGCGTGCTATATCCATATAACCACTATATCCATATAACCACTATATCCATATAACCACTACTGCCCTCAACCCCAGCGTGCTATATCCATATAACCACTACTGCCCTCAACCCCAGCGTGCTATATCCATATAACCACTATATCCATATAACCACTACTGCCCTCAACCCCAGCGTGCTATATCCATATATCCACTACTGCCCTCAACCCCAGCGTGCTATATCCATATAACCACTACTGCCCTCAACCCCAGCGTGCTATATCCATATAACCACTACTGCCCTCAACCCCAGCGTGCTATATCCATATATCCACTACTGCCCTCAACCCCAGCGTGCTATATCAATATATCCATCTCAGATAGCTTCTCTATAGCATCTTTAAAAAACCACTACTGCCCTCATCTGGTTAAAAGTGAACATGCAGCCTTCTTCTGTTTCACTTCTGTACCATACATAAAGTAGTTGCAATAATGGAAAAGGTGTTTGTAAAAATGTAAAATGAACAAACAATGGTTTGCAGTCTTTTACAAATAATAATTTTTATAAAACTGAAATATTACATGGTCAGGCAATTACTCAAATAGACTTTGGGAGAGAACTTGATAATGGTGATGTTCACATTTGGCTCTGTGTAAAATGAACTGAAGGACAACAGGTTGATATCGTAGCAGCCATCAACCCAAATGTACTTCATTACTTTATATTTCTGCCCATGCAAAGGGCCTGAAACTAACGTTTTGGTCCATCAGCAACTGTGGCAGGTAGATGTAAAACCAGTCACTCAGTTGTTTTACCAGCCCAAATATTTTTTTGCCATAATTACACAGAAAACAGATGTACATGATTTGTAATGTTTCTAAAACAATACATGTATTACTGCTAAAAATTGATGTGGTATATTGTTTCATTTAAAAACTTTTTTTTTTTTTTTTTTACCAAAATATCACAGATAAGACAAATGTTCAAGGGCAGGAGGTTACAGTGGCAATGAGTGCACTCCACGCTGCTGGAGCAAACATTGACAGAGTGCCTCCCTGTTATATGGAAATCTGACTGGTAGCCAATGTGTATTCACTGAAGCATAAATTCAAACATTGAATAACAACCTAGGTTGTGAACAAGACAATGTAAACAGCCAAGAAACACGAGGACAAAGGCTCACTTTAGTAGACTGTCGAGAAAATTTCACCAACGTTTATGCCTGTGCACAGCGCTTCTAAAAAGTAATCTTAACTTCAATTAGAGTGCACCCAGCTCCCAGCCAGGCAGCGTTGATGCGTGTTGCGCTAAGTGGGATATATACAATAGGATTCGTAGGTCCAGCTATGAAACAAACATACGGAAACACTACTGTAGCTACTGCTACATTTATTTTAATATAAATATGCTCTTTTTATTTGCAAATATGAGGGGAAATCAACGTTAGCCGGTGAACTAGACATTTTACCCGCAAATTCCTAAACCCACATTTGGGGGTTGGCAGGTGTTCATTTTAGGCCCTGGATATGTGCTTGACTTCAAATGAGTCTATACATGAACTATAGACTACCACAGCATGAGTCATAATACCCATAAAACCTAGCGGTCAAACAGGGAAATGGTTCCAATCGTTTTTCCACCATTCATTTTTCCCATAGGGGATTTTATTTTATTTTATTTTTTCACGTGAAGTTTTGATAACCATGTAAATCTCTTTAGGACAAGGTGACTTTTATCAATATAGTGTTTTCCTTCTGTCGGACCTCCGACAAAAGCTAGCCTGCTAACTAGCTACTAGCCATTGCTAGCCACTGCTAGCTCTTCACCATTGCCTTTGCCTGCACCAGCCAGGACAATATCGGCCAGTCTGCACAGCCTGCTACCAACCCAGCACATATTGGATTGCTTTCTCTACCACATCACCGGATTTCTGCCGAAATCACTGGACCATTACACCGGATCATCGCAGCTAGCTAGCTGCAACCGAGTGGCTGTTGTTGGCTAACACCACTGTCCCGAAGCATGCACCAGTTAGCCTTTCGCTAGCCTCGAGCTAGCACACTATCACTCCAGTGTTAATGCTAAATTGTAATTATTTTGCCGCTATGACCTTTTTATTGCCTTACATTTGTTTATCCCATGTGTAACTCTGTGTTGTTGTTGTTTTTGTCACACTGCTTTGCTTTGTCTTGGCCAGGTCACAGTTGTAAATGAGAACTAGTTCTCAACTGTCTAATCAACCGTGCCTTCAGTAGACATACAGAGAAATGGCCCTGCAGCTGTGGTTGATGATAACTTGACTAGATGATAGGTGTAATGTGTCAAACCAGAGAATAAGGAATTAGAATACTTTTAGTATGCAGGAGTGTGTTTTCATGTTCTCCAGCACTTATCCCTAGGACTTGATCTGAAGTTAGACGCTGTTTAGGTTATACTCTAAGAGAAGGACATATGAGATACATTTACATACTGCATTGTCGAGAAGGAACCTGCAACCTGTAAGCATTTCGTTGGACGGTGTATAACATGTGTATCCTGTACATATGACTAATAAAACCCAAGTGGCGCAGTGGTCTAAGACACTGCATCTCAGTACTAAAGGTGTCAATACAGACAACCTGGTTCAAATCCAGACTGTATCACAACTGGCTGTGATTGGGAGTCCCATAGGGTGGCTTTGTCTGAGTTTGGCCGGTGTCGGCTGTCATTGTAAATAAGAATGTGTTCTTAACTGACTTGCCTAGTTAAATTAAGGTTAAGATACTTAGAACAGTAGTTAGATGAGCTGCCACACTGCCACAGGTAGATGTCAGCATTGCACCATGGTTTGGTTTGACTGAGTCTCTCTCTCTGTATAATATCATACATTTTGGTCATGAATGTATTTTATTGTTCAGAGGGGAGCATTACAAAAGTGTCTCTACTGTAATACTTTGGAAGCTTGGAACCTTAACAACAGCAGAACAACAATACTTCCCAGGTGATGGAGGCTGAAGCATGTCTTCTGGGTCTAGCTAACCATTTAATCTTAGAGACACATTCATGCCTTGGCAGCACTGACAGACAGGCTCTCTGTCTCCATCTCGATTACTTAGAGAGTCCTTCTTCCACAAATTCACAATGAAAATGTCTAAAATGTTTACAGAACAATCAAACTCCATACTGGATACAGAGATATAAACCTACTGTATAAACTTCCTCCATACTGGATACAGAGACATTGGTGTGGTTTTGCCCGTGCTGGGCTTGGTGTAGGTTTTCCCGTGCTGGGCTTGGTGTAGGTTTGCCCGTGCTGGGCTTGGTGTAGGTTTGCCCGTGCTGGGCTTGGTGTAGGTTTGCCCGTGCTGGGCTTGGTGTAGGTTTGCCCGTGCTGGGCTTGGTGTAGGTTTGCCCGTGCTGGGCTTGGTGTAGGTTTGCCCGTGCTGGGCTTGGTGTAGGTTTGCCCGTGCTGGGCTTGGTGTAGGTTTGCCCGTGCTGGGCTTGGTGTAGGTTTGCCCGTGCTGGGCTTGGTGTAGGTTTGCCCGTGCTGGGCTTGGTGTAGGTTTGCCCATGCTGGGCTTGGTGTAGGTTTGCCTACACGGCTCATAATGGCTGGAATGGAGTAAATGGAATGGTATCAAACACACGGCTGGCCCATGTTGGGCTTGGTGTGGGCTAGCCTGTGTTGGGTTTGTGTGGGATTGGTGTGGGATTGGTGTGGGATTGGTGTGGTCTAGCCTGTGTTGGGCTGGTGTGGGATTGGTGTGGTCTAGCCTGTGTTGGGATTGGTGTGGTCTAGCCTGTTTTGGGCTGATATGGGCCAGGCATAGTCTAGTCTGTGTTGGGCGTGGTGTGGTCTAGTCTGTGTTGGACTGGTATGGACTTGATGTGGTCTAGCCTGTGTTTGGCTGATATGGGCTTGATGTGGGCTAGGTGTGGTTGCTGTTTCTAACACTCACATTGGACCAATGGGGTCATCTTGGATGGGTTGTTGGTTTGGTTAAGGTCAGGTTTGGGATCAATTCCATTTAAATTCAATCAATTCAGTAAGCAAACTGAAATTCCAATTTGAAATCCAAATGTTTATCATAGAAAAGCATTGAGAACATTTAGAATCGGAATGGGAATTTCCGTTCACTTCCTGAATTTACTAAATTGAAATGGAATTGACACCAACCCTGGTTACGGTATATTATGCATTCACTGTTTCATTGCCTTCAGTTGACCTTTCCCACTGTGTCTTGAGTTAGAGGTGATGCATTCTTCGTAAAGCAAACAGATGTTAGACATGTCTGGAGAATTGCAACACCCTCTTGGTAAATCCTGATGAATGCTGATGAATGCTGATGATGTTGGTTTACAGATACATGCTGTTTTACGCCTGGGGTACAGATGAAGACCAAGGTGGTTGGAGACTCCAGTACAAATAAAGAGTGCAGATACAGGCCAATATGCTTGGAGATTTACAGGACAGATTCAAAATTCTTGGAGACCATAAAAATAAGGTGTTTTGAGAACTCCAGTACAGATACAAGGTGGTTGGAGGCTTCTCTAGTACAAATAGAAGGTAGTTGGAGACTTCTCCAATACAGATTCAAGGTGGTACAAGGTGATCCCTAATAAACACACATTTTCCAGTACAGGTCCAAGGTGGTTGGAGGCTTCTCCAATACAGATACAAGGTGGTTGGAGACTTGTTTAATACAGATACAAGGTGATTGGAGGCTTCTCCAGTACAGATACCACCTTGTATCTGTATTGGAGAAATCTCTAACCACCTTGTATCTGTACTGGAGAAGTATCCAACCACCTTGTATCTGTATTGGAGAAGTATCCAACCACCTTGTATCTGTATTGGAGAAGTATCCAACCACCTTGTATTTGTATTGGAGAAGCCTCCAACCAACTGATGATCTGACCTGAAATAATTATTACTTACAAATATGAATGTGCTGCTTTACAGAAATGGAAGTTAATATTGTTTTTGCTGACTGTGTGGCCTCAAAGTATCCTTGTATTCATGAATAATTATTCAGTTTCAAAACCCACCACAGGATGTCATGTGGAATGCCTAGGTTTCACCATGATTCAGTTGAGGAAGTAGTAAGATGATCAGTGCCTTTTTAGCCATAGTGTGAGTTACTGATGCATTCTCATTTAACATCATAATTACCGTCATAATTACTGGGTTATTTCACCAATCTCCAGCTTCCAGCTGCAGAAAGACATTTCAGACGGAAAATGGGGAGGAGAGAGACAAAGAGAGAGAGAGAGAGAGAGAGAGAGAGAGAGAGAGAGAGAGAGAGACAGAGAGACAGAGAGAGAGAGAGAGAGAGCGAGACAGAGAGAGAGAGAGAGACAGAGAGAGAGAGAGAGACAGAGAGAGAGAGAGAGAGACAGAGAGAGAGAGGGAGAGAGGCAGAGAGAGAGAGAGACAGAGAGAGAGAGAGAGAGAGACAGAGAGAGAGAGAGCGAGAGAGAGAGAGAGAGAGAGAGAGAGAGAGAGAGAGAGAGAGAGAGCGAGACAGAGAGAGAGAGAGAGGCTAACACCTCGATCCTGTAGGGGGGGGGGCTTGGCTCGATTCTGTAGAGGTGGGGGGGCACGATCCTGTAGAGGTTAACAATTATATACTGAACAGAAATAGAAACGCAACATGTAAAGTGATGGTTCCATGTTTCATGAGCTGAAATAAAAGATCCCAAACATGTCACATACTCACAAAAAGCTTTTATCTCTCAAATGTGTTTACATCCCTGTTAGTGAGCATTTCTCTTTTGCCAAGATATTCCATCCACCTGACAGGTGTGGCATGTCAAGAAGAAACAGCATGATCATTACACAGGTGCACCTTGTGCTGGGGACAATAAAAGGCCACTCTATAAAGTGCAGTTTTGTCACATAACACAACGCCACAGATGTCTCAGGTTGAAGGAGTGTGTAATTGGCATGTTGACTGCAGGAATGTTCACCAGAGCTGTTGCCATGGTAACTGCAGGAATGTCCACCAGAGCTGTTGTCAGATAATTTAATGTTAATTTCTCTACCATAAGCCGCCTCCAACGTCATTGTGGAGAATTTGGCAGTACGTCCAACAAGCCTCACAACCGCAGAGCGCATGTAACCACACCAGCCCAGGACTTCCACATACAGCTTCTTCACCTGCGGGATCGACTGAGACCAGTCTCAAGTGGGTGGGCTTATGCACTCTTAGGCCCACCCATGGCTGCACCCCTGCCTAGTCAATTTTTAAATCCATAGATTAGGGCCTAGTGAATTTATTTAAATGGACTGATTTCCTTATATGAACTGTTACTCAGTGAAATCTTAGAAATTGTTGCATTTTGCGTTTATATTGTTGTTCTGTATACATACATAGAACGAAGGTATTAGGACAAACGCTTTATCAGTGTCATAGATTAATCACCCTATAAATAAGGCTACCTGGTGAACTGGATATCCTGAGTTCTATCAACACATTGACTGTAGTATTCGCTCTGGTAAAACACTCGATTACTGCTACTCCCCCTTTCAAAATGCCTACAAGGCCCTCCCTCGCCATCCCTTCGGCCAATCAGACTCCATTTTACTTCTCCCTTCTTATAGGCAGAAACTCAAACAGGAAGTACCCGTCTATTCAACGCTGGTCTGACCAATCGGAATCCATGCTTCAAGACTGGGATATGTTCCGGGTAGCCTCTGAGAATAACATTAAGGTACACAGACAATATCAAATCCAATTTTATTTGTCACATGCACCGAATGCAACAGGTGTAGACCTTACAGTGAAATGCTTACCTACAAGCCCTTAACCAACAATACAACAGGTGTAGACCTTACAGTGAAATGCTGACTAACAAGCCCTTAACCAACAATACAACAGGTGTAGACCTTACAGTGAAATGCTTATACGATGTGAGGAGGATATATACAGGAAGTACCAGTACAGAGTCAATGTGAGGAAGCTATATACAGGGGTACCCGTCGTGTTGTTGGAATCATGCAATCATGTTTGAACAGGGAGTACAGGAGGGGACTGAGCACGCACCCCTGAGGGGCCCCTGTGTTGAGGATCAGGGCATTGTTGAGTGCAATAGAGATTGCATCATCTGTGGATCTGTTGGGGTGGTATTGATGTGAGCCATGACCAGCCTTTCTAAGCACTTCATAGCTACAGACATGAGTGCTACGGGTCGGTAGTCATTTAGGCAGGCTACCTTAGTGTTCTTGGGCACAGGGACTATAGTGGTCTGCTTGAAACATGTTGGTATTACAGACTCGGTCATAAACAGGTTGAAAATGTAAGTGAAGACACTTTGGTCAGCGCATGCTTGGAGTACACGTCCTGCTTATCCGTCTGGCCCTGCGGACTTGTGGATGTTGACATGTTTCAAGGTCTTACTCACATCGGCTACGGAGAGCGTGATCACACAGTCGTCTGGAACAGCTGGTGCTCTCGAAGCGAGCATTGAAGTAATTTAGCTCGTCTGGTAGGCTCGTGTCACTGGGCAGCTCGCGGCTGCGCTTCCCTTTGTAGTCTGTAATAGTTTACAAGCCCTGCCACATCTGATGAGTGTCGGAGCCGGTTTAGTATGATTCAATCTTAGTCGTGCATTGATGGCTGTTTGATGGTTCGTCGGAGGGCATAGTGGGATTTCTTATAAGTTTCCGGGTTAGAGTCCCGCTCCTTGAAAGCGACAGCTCTACCCTTTAGCTCAGTGCGGATGTTGCCTGTAATCCATGGCTTCTGGTTGTGGTACAGTACGTACGGTCACTGTGGGGACGACATCATCGATGCACTTATTGATGAAGCCAGTGGCTGATGTGGTGTACTCCTCAATGCCATCGAAATAATCCCGGAACATATTCCAGTCTGTGCAGAAAAACAGTCCTGTAGTTTAGCATCTGCATCATCTGACCACTTCTTTATTGACCAAGTCACTGGCGCTTCCTGCTTTAGTTTTTGCTTGTAAGCAGGAATCAGGAGGATAGAATTATGGTCAGATTTGCCAAATGGAGGGCGACAGAGAGCTTTCTATGCGTCTTTGTGTGTGGAGTAAAGGTGGTCTAGCGTTTTTTTCCCTCCGGTTGCACATTTAACATGCTGATATAAATTAGTTAGAACGTCTTTGAGTGTCCTTGCATTGAAGTCCCCGGCCACTAGGAGCGCTGCCTCTGGATGAGCATTTTCCTGTTTGCTAATGGCCGTATACAGCTCATTTCGTGCACCAGCTGTTGTTTACAAATATACACAGACCGACGCCCCTTGTCTTACCGGAGGCAGCTGTTCTATCTTGCTGATTCAGCATATATCCTGCCAGCTTTACGTTATTCATGTCGTCGTTCAGCCACGGTGAAACATAAGATATTACAGTTTTTAATGTTGTGTTGGTAGGATATTCATGATCGTACCTCATTAAAAAAAAATTCCAATGATTGTACGTTGGCTAGTATTACTGATGGTAAAGGCAGATTACACACTCGCTGTTGGATCCTTACAAGGCACCCGGACCTGCGTCCCCAATATCTCTGTCTCTTTCTCCTCTGTGTCCGACTCATTTAAGAAAAACTATTATTTGTCCAGTCAGTGGTGAGTAACCACTGTCCTGCAAATAAGGTGAAAAAACACACATAGTAGCACAATTGGTTAGGTGCCTGTTCAAAGGCAGCCTTTTCCCCCCGGCGTCATTGTTCTGTGACTGAGTTCATCAGGATGTGTATAAGGGATGTTGTTCCCGCTGTGACTATTAAAACCAACCCAAACCAGAAACTGTGACGGCAGCATTCATGCGAAACTGAAAGCGCGAACCCCCACATTTAACCACGGCAAGGTGACTGGAAATACGGTTGAATACAAACAGCGTAGTTGTTCCCTCTGTAAGGCAATCAAACAGTCTCAGTACAGAGACAATGTGGAGTCGCAATTCAACGGCTCAGCTACGAGACAATCACTGATTACAGAGGGAAAACAAGACACAAAAAGCCACCTATCATAGAAAGGATACAAGCATTTCCCCCAACAAGTTATCCTATCATGGAAAGGATACAAGCATTTCCCCCAACATGTTATCCTATCATGGAAAGGATACAAGCATTTCCCCCAACAAGTTATCCTATCATGGAAAGGATACATGCATTTCCCACAACAAGTTATCCTATCATGGAAAGGATACAAGCATTTCCCCCAACAAGTTATCCTATCATGGAAAGGATACATGCATTTCCCCCAACAAGTTATCCTATCATGGAAAGGATACAAGCATTTCCCCCAACAAGTTATCCTATCATGGAAAGGATACAAGCATTTCCCCCAACAAGTTATCCTATCATGGAAAGGATACATGCATTTCCCCCAACAAGTTATCCTATCATGGAAAGGATACATGCATTTCCCCCAACAAGTTATCCTATCATGGAAAGGATACATGCATTTCCCCCAATGTCAGCTATATGGTCACCTGTCCATGTGGTCTCTAGTAGACCTTTGAAACTGAGAATAAGTGAGCACAAGAGTGCCATGAGGAGGACAGTGGCCGAGTCACCTTACGACACACTCACTCTGTCTCATCACCGCGGTGCAGTGGCATTGAGCAGATGAAACTGGGACTTCGAGGCTGAGACATGAAGGCACAACTATTAACCCAAAATAGTCTAAGCCAGAGGAGGTGGGGTTCTACTCAGCTATATGGAATTGTTTTAAGAAGGTCATACCAAGGATCATTTAATTTTAAGAGCCCTTGAAGTATCAAAAACAAATATAGAAAAATGTGTTGATGAAAATGTTTTCTTGGCGTTAGTGATATTAGCCCATACAAATGCGTTCAATAACATATTCACTACATGGAACAAGAGTCCCCAAAAACTAATCTAAAGGAAGTTTGTAATGAACTGTCTGTCCTTTTTTTGTATTTAAGGAAAGAGACATGGATCTTTACACTCAAGAGACTATTCCCCCACTGACTTAATGAAGCCCTTGAGCTAATGTGACTTTACCAGGTCGATGCACCAGAAACCTCCCTCCAAGTCAGTGCGCAGCGTTTTTCTCTTATTTTAATATATATATATATTTTTTGTATTTTACCGCCCTATCTTGATCTTGATCATCGCTACAACTCCCCAACGGGCTCGGCGTCCTCCGAAACATGTGCCACTCGGGGGGCCCCATACATAACCACTTTAGACCACTGTGCCACTCGGGAGGCCCCATACATAACCACTTTAGACCACTGTGCCACTTGGGAGGCTCCATACATAACCACTTTAGACCACTGCGCCACTCAGGGGGCCCCATACATAACCACTTTAGACCACTGCGCCACTCAGGGGGCCCCATACATAACCACTTTAGACCACTGTGCCACTCGGGAGGCCCCATACATAACCACTTTAGACCACTGTGCCAATCGGGGGGCCCCATACATAACCACTTTAGACCACTGTGCCACTCGGGAGGCCCCATACATAACCACTTTAGACCACTGTGCCACTTGGGAGGCCCCATACATAACCACTTTAGACCACTGTGCCACTTGGGAGGCCCCATACATAACCACTTTAGACCACTGTGCCACTTGGGAGGCCCCATAGATAACCACTTTTATAGTGAATTTGGCAATATGGTGCAGTAAAACCTCACTGATTCTATATCTAAAGTCAGACATCTACCATATAAAAATATATATATTGGCTTGCTTTAAGTGTTCATTGTTCAAAGCTTGAGCAGAACAGAGAGTTCAATTAGATAGTCAGCCGTTCATTTTGAAGCTAGGAAATGAACATCGCTGCTACAGCCTTGGGGGTAGCACTGTCTCCTCTCTCTACTGTGTACCTGACACACTTGTGATAACTTCTTGGCATCATTAAATAGCTACTGAAAAATAGACTTCACAGCCATTAACTGCATCCCAAATGGCACGATATTCCCTATTTAGTATTATGGGGCCTGGTCAAAAGTAGTGCACTATATAGGGAATAGGGTGCCATTTGGGACTCAGCCATACAGAATATTCATGTGTGAAATGTGTTCTTGTAATTTCTAAAATCTTGTCAGTTCCTTTGGCTGTATCTTGGTAGTGCTGAGACTATTGTTCTGTTCCTGTTCTTAGAATAATCTGACACAATTTATGGATTTAAAGGTCCAGTGCAGTCAAATAATTTTGACACTACTAATTTTGACACTACTAATTTTGACACTACTAATTTTGACAGATAGATAGATAGATAGGTACTTTATTGATCCCCCGGGGGGAAATTTCATTGTCAAGCAGCTACAACAAAACACAGGGCAGGTGCAAAATGCCACAACGGACCAGAGTTACTCACGGATGGATGCATAATTGTTAAACTAGGTTTAGATCTATGTTGCCGACGGCACGGCACCCTGGTGAGGCATTATATAGTCTAATAGCCGCCGGCACGAAGGACCTCCTGTAGCGCTCTCTGGCACACCGTGGTGGGATCAGTCTGTGACTGAAAGTGCTCCTCTGCGTCATAACCATAGCGTGCAGAGGGTGGGTGACGTTGTCCATGATGGCCAGCAGTTTGGCCAGGATCCGTCTCTCCGCCACCTCCTCTAGAGTGTCAAGGCTCATCCCCAGGACAGAGCTAGCCTTCCTGATCAGCTTATTTACCCGAGAAGCATCACCGGCTTTGATGTTTGCTCCCCAGCACACCACTGCAAAAAAGATGGCACTGGCCACCACAGACTGGTAGAAGGTATGCAGTAGTTTACTGCACACGTTGAAGGACCTGAGCCTCCTCAGAAAGTAGAGTCGGCTCTGGCCCTTTTTGTACAGGGCCCCGGTGTTACCAGCCCATTCCAACCTGTTGTCCATATGGACTCCCAGGAACTTGTATGACCCAACCATTTCCACATCCATCCCCTGTATAGGGACTGCAGTCAGTTGTGCCTTGGTTCTCCTGAAGTCCACCACCATCTCCTTTGTTTTGCTGATGTTGAGCTGAAGGTGGTTCTGCTCACACCACAACACAAAGTCACTGATTGTGCTCCTGTACTCCTCCTCCTGCCCACCCCTGATGCACCCTACAATAGCAGAGTCATCCGATAACTTCTGTAGGTGGCATGTTTTAGAGTTATATCTGAAGTCTGAGGTGTAGAGGGTGAACAGGAAGGGGGACAGGACCGTTCCCTGGGGGGCCCCTGTGTTGCTAACTGCCCGTTCTGACACACAGCTCTGTAGTCGCACAAATTGTGGCCTACCGGTCAGGTAGTCCGTGACCCAGGAGACTAAGGGTGCTTCCACTTTCATCCTCCTCATCTTCTCTCCCAGTAGCAGGGGCTGAATGGTATTGAAGGCACTGGAGAAGTCAAAAAACATGACCCTCACAGTGCAACCTGCGTTGTCCAGGTGAGAGTAGGCCCTCTGCAGAAGGTAGATGATTGCATCATCCACCCCGATGTTGCGCTGGTATGCAAACTGCAGGGGGTCCATTGATGTGCACACCAGGGGTCTGAGGTGAGCGAGGACTAACCTTTCCAGGGTCTTCATGATGTGGGATGTTAGCGCTACAGGTCTGAAGTCATTCAGGACAGTGGGGTGTGCCTTCTTGGGCACTGGGATGAGGCAGGATGTTTTCCACAGCACAGGGACCCTTTCTAGGCTCAGGCTAAGGTTGAAGAGACGCTGGAGTATTCCACACAGTTGGTCAGCACAGACCCTAAGCACCCTTGGCCTGATGCCATCAGGGCCCGCCGCTTTCCACTGATTTAGTCTCTCCAGCTCTCTCTTCACTTGGTTGGTGGTGAAAGCCAGCCCAGGTGGGGAGGTGGGGGGAAGGGGGGTGTTGAGGATCAGTCCAGTGGGAGCAGGGGCGGAGGTGGGGTCACTGATTGTCTCAGCAGAGGTGCTGTGAGCAAAGTGGGGGTGGGATAGCCGTGAGGGTGTGTGGTCTGGGGAGCTGGAGGGGAGGTGGACAGGGCCAGTATCAAACCTGTTAAAAAATTGGTTCAGCTTATTGGCTCTGTCCTGGGTCCCCTCCGTCTGCCCACTGTTTGACTTTTTGAATCCAGTGATATTTCTCATGCCCTTCCACACCTCTCTCACCTGGCTCTGCCTCAGCTTGTCCTCCATCTTCTCCTTATACACTCTCTTGACACTACTAATTTTGACACTACTAATTTTGACACTACTAATTTTGACACTACTAATATTGACACTACCGTTCAAAAGTTTGAAATGTCCTTGTTTTTGAAAGAAAATGGTCCATTAAAATAACATCAAATTTATCATAAATACAACAGGACAGGACAGGACACAGCCCGACAGGACAGGACAGGGCATAGTCCAACAGGACAGGACAGGACACAGCCCAACAGGACAGTACATGACATAGTCCAACAGGACAGGACACAGCCCAACAGGACAGGACAGGGCATAGTCCAACAGGACAGGACAGGACACAGCCCAACAGGACAGTACATGACATAGTCCAACAGGACAGGACAGGACACAGCCCAACAGGACAGGACAGGACAGAACACAGCCCAACAGGACAGGACAGGACACAGCCCAACAGGACAGTACAGGACAGGACACATTCCAACAGGACAGGACACAGTCCAACAGGACAGGACACAGCCCAACAGGACAGGACAGGACAGGACACAGTCCAACAGGACAGGACAGGACACAGTCCAACAGGACAGGACAGGACACAGCCCAACAGGACAGGACAGGACACAGTCCAACAGGACAGGACAGGACACAGTCCAACAGGACAGGACAGGACACAGCCCAACAGGACAGGACAGGACACAGCCCAACAGGACAGGACAGGACACAGTCCAACAGGACGGGACAGGACACAGTCCAACAGGACAGGACAGGACACAGTCCAACAGGACAGGACAGGACACAGCCCAACAGGACAGGACAGGACACAGCCCAACAGGACAGGACAGGACACAGCCCAACAGGACAGGACAGGACAGGACACAGCCCAACAGGACAGGACAGGACAGGACACAGCCCAACAGGACAGGACAGGACACAGCCCAACAGGACAAGACAGGACAGGACACAGTCCAACAGGACAGGACAGGACACAGTCCAACAGGACAGGCCAGGACACAGCCCAACAGGACAGGACACAGTCCAACAGGACAGGACTGTCTCTTGTCTCCGTGCTGCTGAGCTGTTTGTTGCTACTTGGCTACCTGACAAACTTTATAGTTTTAATCTTTAATCTTCATTTAACACATTTACCAACGTCTTAGTTATTTTAATTTTTTCAATCCTCTACTTTTTTCATTCAACTTTTTTACCTCGGACGCTTTATCTGGACATGGTTCTACAGGACTTCCACCAGCCGAAGCTAAGTAGTAACATTATTAACACTATACCATCTGACGTTAATTGCAGTCACTGTACTCATAACATACAGGAAAACTATCGCCTTATGGCGAGGATAGCCTCGCTGTAAGCCTTCAGACGCAACCGTTATCCAAGGGCAATTTAATTGTAGGAAAGGATGAAATAGCGTCTGTGCCACCAGTAAGTTCAGATAGTAGTATAAATCCCCTCCACAGTCCCCGCCACGAGACAATTTTCTCAGGGCTTCTGTAAAGAAATGCAGTCGGCATGTTCAACCGGTGTCGCTCATTCAGCCGACAGAAACCACCGAAGCCTCCCACCATTAGCTCTGACAAATTGAAAACCCTAGTCATTGGCGACTCCATTACCCACAATATTAGACTTAAAAAGAATCATCCAGCGATTATACACTGTTTACCAGGGGGCAGGGTACCGACGTAAAGGCTAATCTGAAGATCATCTGGGAGTGTAGAGAGTATAGAGATATTGTTATCCACGTCGGCACCAATGATGTTAGGATGAATCAGTCAGAGGTCACCAAGAGCAACATAGCTTCAGTGTGTAAATTAGCTAGAAAGATGTGTCGGCATCGAGTAATTGTCTCTGGTCCCCTCCCAGTTAGGGGGAGTAATGAGCTCTACAGCAGTCTCACTACTCAATCACTGGTTGAAAACTGTTTTCTGCCCCTCCCAAAAGGATAGAATTTGTAGATAATTGTCCCTCTTTCTGAGACTCACCAACAAACAGGACCAAGCCTGGCCTGCTGAGGAGTAACGGACTCCATCCTAGCTGGAGGGGTGCTCTCATTTTATCTATGAACATAGACGAGGCTCTAACTCCTCTAGCTCCACATCAAGCAACAAAGAGAACACAGAAACCTCAGGCATTGTCCTGCCTGTCATGTTGATTTGGCCACCTCAAGTTTTCATCCACCTCACAAATGATGTGTTCCCTGGCCAAGCAGCGGGGGGAAAAGCTCCTAGCATGGCGGATCCATCCTAGGCATGCCTCTGCAGTGACATCGCCGCAGGCCTCCTCCATTGCCTGCAGAAGACTCACTTGCTGGTACGGGTTCCAATCATACACCTTCCATCTCCAAGCTGAGAAAAACTCCTCAGTTGAATTGAGGAAGGGGGAATATAGTGGAAGGAAAATCATTTGGATCTGGGGGTGGTTGGTGAACCATTCTTGGATTAGGGCTGCGCGGTGGAAGCTCACATTGTCCCATATGACAGCATAAGTAGTGTGGCCTGGGGCCGTGTGTTGTCTCTCTGGAGGGGGGGGGGTGATGTTTCCACCTCTTTGGCCAGGGACCTCCTCCCTTGCTCGGTGGCCAATGATGTTCCTTCCCCTGCGCCGCCTCTTGGTCAGATTGAATCCTGCCTCGTCGACATAGATGACCTCAATGTGGTCGTCATTTGCATCAAGCTCAAGTATTCTCTGACCATGTAGACACGGTGATTAGAACATGGTGCATTAGTTTACTTCCTGTACCGTTGTCTCTGCCGAGCGCACAATAGTACTGAAAACAGATTCATACTCACTGGCACGTACAAGTAGCGCATCTCTTTCACACGATCAGAGTTCCTCTCAAATGGTACAGGATATATTAGCTTCATCCTCATCCAGTGCCTTCTCAGCAAACCATCAATAGTCCATATTGAAACACTGTGTATGTTCTGAAACATCCCGTTGTCCTCTATTATACGGGTTTGGATTTCTCTGAGTCTAATCACATTATTTGCCAACACCATGTTGACTATTTCAGTCTCTTGTTCTTGGGTGAAGACACGGTTTCTCCCACCAGCAGGTGGTCTTCTCTCAACCCTGTATGCAAACAGTACAATGTCATGTGCAAACATGCAGTACTCTTGTTGATATTCGAAAGCCAAATATTGTGCACGGTCAGTTCATACCCACTCCCCGGTTCGTAGTCCTGACTGTCCTGATGATTCCTGCCCCAGTAAAGCGGCTCAAATCGGGTTGGACTCGCTGCCCAGATTCCCACATACTCATCCCATGGTTGATTACACTATCAACCAGTGTGGCTCTTATTTCATTTGAAATATTCCCTGGTCTTCCTCGTCCTCGTCCTCTTCCTCTTTCTACTCTTTGTCTACATCCTTGTCCTTTTTTATACTCGATGGAACGGTGAGAACTGGGTGGACAATTTGGTTCATTGGGTTTGTCCAGGTGAAGTGTGTTGGGTTTGTCCAGGTGAAGTGTGTTGGGTTTGCCCAGGTGAAGTGTGTTGGGTTTGCCCAGATGAAGTGTGTTGGGTTTGCCCAGGTGAAGTGTGTTGGGTTTGTCCAGGTGAAGTGTGTTGGGTTTGTCCAGGTGAAGTGTGTTGTAGGGCGTTAGCACTTTGAGTTTTCTCTGGTGACTCATGTATTCTCACAAATGGCACAGGTGTTTCCTCAATGACAATTCTGCTCACACATTGAGAGTTGTGTGTAGTGTTTTGCAACATGAGTGAACTGGAATTGCAAATTGAGTTGAAGCAAGTAGAATGTGTGCTTGGTTCCTCAGAAACGGTTAATGGTTCTGGGATGTTATATTGAACATCTCATCACTCTCTGTATGCTTTCCGTCACAGTGTATAAACGGCTTGGAAAAACTGTAATAACCCAGTCATTGACTTGATTGCCCAGACATGGTCCTGAATCCCAAATGACACCCTATTGCCTATGTAGTGCATACTTTTGAACAAGTAATGCACCTCAGTATATTCTGAATAGGGTGCCATTTGGACACTCCTGGACTTGGTTGTGACTTATGGCCACTATCACTAAGCGGCCCCACTTTATCTTAAAAGGTGATATTGCCGAGTACAACTACTCTACAATGATGTACCTGCCTATTTTACTACCATAATGTGACTGTACATAGTTTTAGTGCCACTCATGGGTTAGGGTTAGTGGGACTGACTAATCCAAAAAGGTTGGAGATATTTATTTATTCACACTTTGGAAAACAATCCTTTCTGAATCAAACACATAGGGCTGATTTCCCAGACAGGGATTAAGCATAGTCCTGAACTAAAAAACACTTTCAATGGGGAATCTTCTTTTCAGTCCAGGACTGACCTTAGTCTGTGTCCGGGAAACCGGCTCATAATGTCGAGGTGAGGGGAAACCGGCTCATAATGTCGAGGTGAGGGGAAACCGACACCTTTAAAAACTATTTACAGACAAAGTTGTTTACATTTTTTTTAAGAATTGTAGAGGGTTGGATGACAACACAAAGGATCACTATGGGAAGACAAAACTATTTTTGTAAGAGGCTTTTTTTGACTGATGAAGATACACCGGAGTGAGCTTCAGTGGCTATTGTTTAATAGACCATGTGACCTGACGGAAGAAAGAAGGTAGTGACCCTGAAGAAGAGCAGGAAATGAAGTCTGACTACTGAGAGAGAGAATTAACACCATACAATGGAATGGAATGACAGTTGGTCACCCATATGTTTTAAAAAAGAAGTCGAATAACTGACGCACTGTTGAAAATAATTAGAAAAGGCTTTGTTTGAACCCTAAATAACTCTCCGAAAGATTTCTCTGAAAATAGTGGACAAAAGAAAAACAATAAACTTTAAAAAGCTGTACACAACAATGTCCTTTCTTTTAAATGTACATGTTCAAGCTGTACACAACAATGAGATCTGTTTCCAAAGCAGATGCATTTCCTTTCAGATTTGAGTGATATAGTCTTCAAAATTGTCAAATATTGCCTGCATGTGAAATGCTTGAATGAGATGTATGTGATTTTACTAGAAAAATTTAACAGAATTGATTGTAGCAGGCTTCCAGACATCAATATTTGTCAGGCCAGGGAAATTATGACATGAATAAATGTTTGTTTTTTTTACGCAGGAAGGGAAACAGAATACTAGTCAGTTGTACAACTGAATTGTGTCTTCTGCATTTAACCTCTGAATCAGAGAGGTGCTGGGGGCTGCCTTAATCCACATCCACGTCTTTGGCGTCCAGGGAACAGTGGGTTAACTGCCTTGTTTAGGGGCAGAATGACAGAGATCCGATCCAGCAAACTTTCGGTTACTGACCCAACGCTCCTACCCTCCAGGCCACCTAGGTAAACAATACCAGCCTTCTTTCAAACGAATCATACTTGAATTAAAATATAAAATCTGCTCTGTGTCGCCTAAAAATATGTAAATAAGATAGAAATGAAGAAATACTGGATCCACAACAGTTCAGTTTGACTGAGAAAAAGAGCCTCCTTAACTTTAAGCCTAGAGAACTTAGAGCTGCTACATCCATTAATTTCATCATATATACCCAATGATTCTGGAGGAATATAACTTATAAATACCTCATGAGCTTAGTTCAACTGTCGTACCCCATTAGAACCCAAAAGTGTACAAAACATATATACTTTTTTTTAGCAGACGCTCTTATCCAGAGCGACTTACAGTAAGTAGTGAGCTCATCCATTGTCATGAATGTTTTTTCCTACTGGCCCCCTGTGGGAATCAAAACCACAACCCTGGAGTTGCAAGCGCCAACTGAGCCACACAGGACCACAAAACATTAAGAACACCTGTTCTTTCCATGACATAGACTGACCAGGTGAATCCAGGTGAAAGCTATGATCCCTTATTGATGTCACTTGTTAAATCCACTTCAATCAGTGTAGATGAAGGGGAGGAGACAGGTTAAAGAAGGATTGTAAGCCTTGAGACAATAGAGACATGGATTGTGTATGTGTGCCACTCAGAGGGTGAAGGGGCAAGACAAAATATTTAAATTTCTTTGAACGGTGGGTATGGTAGTAGGTGCCTGGTGCACTGGTTTCAGTGTGTCAAGAACTGCAACCCTGCTGGGTTTTTCACGCTCAACAGTTTCCCGTGTGTATCAAGAATGGTCCACCACTCAAAGGACATCCAGCCAACTTGACACAACTGTTGGAAGCATAGGAGTCAACATGGGCCAGCATCCCTGTGGAATGCTTTCAACACCTTGTCCATGTGTAAACCAAGCGAAGGGATTGGGTGTACTGTACTGTGTAAACCAAGCGAAGGGATTGGGTGTACTGTACTGTGTAAACCAAGCGAAGAGATTGGGTGTACTGTACTGTGTAAACCAAGCAAAGGGATTGGGTGTACCTGGTTTTAAAAAAATGACAGGAAATGTACAAAATAAATCTCTCTACCATCAAGAGGGGGACCACCAAACGTTTTACCTGCGAGGTGTGGGGCCTGAAAACCAAATCACGCTTAGGGCCCACAACTAGCTAGGGCCGGCCCTGCCTCACAGCCTTGGCCTGAATGCCAAGTGTCACGTCTGGAGGAAACCTGGCACCATGCCTATGGTGAAGCATGGTGATGGCAGCATCATGCTGTGGGGATGTTTTTCAGCGGCAGGGACCGATCCCGGACTTGAACCTGATCGAACATCTCTAGAAAATAGCTGTGCAGCGACGCTCCCCATCCAACCTGACAGAGCTTGAGAGGATCTGCAGAGAAGAATGATAGAAATTCCCCAAATGCCAAGCTTGTAGCGTCATACCAAAGAAGACTTGAGGCTGTAATTCGCTGCAAAAGGTGCTTCAACAAAGTACTGAGTAAAGGGTCTGAATACTTATGTAAATGTTATGTGATATTTCATTTTTTTTTTTTTTATCAATTTGAAAAAAATTCTAAAAACCCAATTTTGCTTTGTCATTATGGGGTATTTGTGTAGATTGATGATGGAAAAAAATAATTGAATACATTTGAAGAATAAGCTGTAACGTAACAAAATGTGGAAAAAGTCAAGGGGTCTGAATACTTTCAGAATGCATTGTAACTGCTGGTCTCTTTTCATCCTAGTGACTCATGTTTTTTGACTTCACACGATCACTGGAGACTTTTATTATCGGATATTGACTTTCTGACCTAGGTCAATCTGTAAAAAACACCAGTAATTTCTCTGTTCTGTTTGACTTGTCTCCTGTGGTTCTTGTTGCTATGGCTGTTGCTAGCGGTTGACCATTCCCTTTAATAGGATGTCTAGTAAAACTAGGATGCCCAGACGAAACAGAGACAGATGAGAAACCTGGAGAAACCTATAATGAGCTTTTTCAAACATCATAATGCTAAGTTCTTTTTTCAAAACAAACATCTGAAAGGTGTTTAAGCTTTTCTTTAGTTTTAATTATGTCTCCAATCATTTGAGTGTCCATACCTCCTACATGCTTTCTTTCCCTCTATACAAATATAATATCTGTCCTTGAATCAGAACCACAACAATATTACTTGGCAAACATTAAACCATACAGTACCCAAACATTAAAGTATACAATACCCAAACATTAAACCATACAATACCCAAACATTAAACCATACAGTACCCAAACATTAAACCATACAGTACCCAAACATTAAACCATACAATACCCAAACATTAAACCATACAATACCCAAACATTAAACCATACAATACCCAAACATTAAACCATACAATACCCAAACATTAAAGTATACAATACCCAAACATTAAACCATACAGTACCCAAACATTAAAGTATACAATACCCAAACATTAAACCATACAATACCCAAACATTAAACCATACAGTACCCAAACATTAAACCATACAGTACCCAAACATTAAACCATACAATACCCAAACATTAAACCATACAATACCCAAACATTAAACCATACAATACCCAAACATTAAACCATACAATACCCAAACATTAAACCATACAATACCCAAATATTAAACCATACAGTACCCAAACATTAAACTATACAATACCCAAACATTAAACTATACAGTACCCAAACATTAAACCATACAGTACCCAAACATTAAACCATACAATACCCAAACATTAAACCATACAATACCCAAACATTAAACCATACAGTACCCAAACATTCAACTATACAATACCCAAACATTAAACTATACAGTACCCAAACATTAAACCATACAGTACCCAAACATTAAAGTATACAGTACCCAAACATTAAACCATACAGTACCCAAACATTAAACCATACAGTACCCAAACATTAAACCATACAGTACCCAAACATTAAACCATACAGTACCCAAACATTAAACCATACAGTACCCAAACATTAAACCATACAGTACCCAAACATTAAACCATACAGTACCCAAACATTAAACCATACAGTACCCAAACATTAAAGTATACAATACCCAAACATTAAACCATACAGTACCCAAACATTAAACTATACAATACCCAAACATTAAACCATACAGTACCCAAACATTAAACCATACAGTACCCAAACATTAAACTATACAATACCCAAACATTAAACTATACAGTACCCAAACATTAAACCATACAGTACCCAAACATTAAACCATACAGTACCCAAACATTAAAGTATACAATACCCAAACATTAAACCATACAATACCCAAACATTAAACCATACAGTACCCAAACATTAAACCATACAGTACCCAAACATTAAACCATACAATACCCAAACATTAAACCATACAATACCCAAACATTAAACCATACAATACCCAAACATTAAACCATACAATACCCAAACATTAAAGTATACAATACCCAAACATTAAACCATACAGTACCCAAACATTAAAGTATACAATACCCAAACATTAAACCATACAATACCCAAACATTAAACCATACAGTACCCAAACATTAAACCATACAGTACCCAAACATTAAACCATACAATACCCAAACATTAAACCATACAATACCCAAACATTAAACCATACAATACCCAAACATTAAACCATACAATACCCAAACATTAAACCATACAATACCCAAACATTAAACCATACAGTACTCAAACATTAAACTATACAATACCCAAACATTAAACTATACAGTACCCAAACATTAAACCATACAATACCCAAACATTAAACCATACAGTACCCAAACATTAAACTATACAATACCCAAACATTAAACCATACAGTACCCAAACATTAAACCATAGAGTACCCAAACATTAAACCATACAATACCCAAACATTAAACTATACAGTACCCAAACATTAAACCATACATTACCCAAACATTAAACCATACAGTACCCAAACATTAAACCATACAATACCCAAACATTAAACCATACACTACCCAAACATTAAACCATACAGTACCCAAACATTAAACCATACAATACCCAAACATTAAACCATACAGTACCCAAACATTAAACTATACAATACCCAAACATTAAACCATACAGTACCCAAACATTAAACCATACAGTACCCAAACATTAAACCATACAGTACCCAAACATTAAACCATACAGTACCCAAACATTAAACCATACAGTACCCAAACATTAAAGCAACTAGCTGAGCACATATTTCTCTTGTCATCATATCGACCTGGGAGGAGGAAGGAGAGGAACGGTGGGGAGAACAGAGAAACAGGCAAACAGAAACAACCAAACCACAACCACGAGGGCCAACCACCAGGGTCAACCATCAGGATCAACCTTGTGGATCAACCTTCAGGGTCAACATTCAGGGTCAACCATCAGGGTCAGTCGTCAGGGTCAACTATCAGGGTCTATCATCAGGGTCAACCATCAGGGTCACCCTTCAGGGTCAACCATCAGGGTAAACCATCAGGGTCAGTCGTCAGGGTCAACCATCAGGGTCAACCATCAGGGTCAGTCGTCAGGGTAAACCATCAGGGTCTATCATCAGGGTCAACCTTCAGGGTCAACCATCAGGTTCAACCATCAGGTTCAACCATCAGGGTCTATCATCAGGGTCAACCATCAGGGTCTATCATCAGGGTCAGTCGTCAGGGTCAACCATCAGGGTCTATCATCAGGGTCAACCATCAGGGTCTATCATCAGGGTCTATCATCAGGGTCAACCATCAGGGTCAGTCGTCAGGGTCAACCATCAGGGTCTATCATCAGGGTCAGTTGTCAGGGTCATGGTTATATATAATGGAAGGAGAGAGAATAAAAGAGTGAGAGTGTGTGTCTTCGTGTGTGTGTGTGTCCTAACCTTATCTCAGACTTCATTACCTGGCTCTGCTCTGCTCTGCCTGTGAGGGAAATTGAACCGGGGGAATGTTTCCGCCCGACCGCTGGTGAGCCAAGTTTCAAACCTGGTTCACACACACCAGGCTTATTACGATCAATGACCTGAAGATGTCAATGCATTATAACAGGTGACACACAGAGAGTGAGATAGAGAGAGAGAGAGAGAGAGAGAGAGAGAGAGAGAGAGAGAGAGAGAGAGAGAGAGAGAGAGAGAGAGAGAGAGAGAGAGAGGTTCTTCTTCTGTTTAAACAAGTAACCAAGTGAACACATCCTAAAGGTCAACAGTAGCGTGGCAACTTAGAATCGATTCAGATTGAAAAACTTTGGTTGACACAGGAGGAAATAATTGCCTAGCTGGGGCTACGGGGTGTTTTGGGAAATCTATCTAGTCACTTGCGCAAATGTGCACAATCTATCACTTGATGGTTTCATTTCAGAGAGACAAATAATCAAGTTTTTTAGCTAAATGCTATACAGTATATACGCCTCACTCTCAGAGAAATACCATCAAGCAGGCAAAGCGCCAATACAGGACCAAGATTGAATACTACTACACCGGCTCTGACACTGATTGGATGTGGCATTGATTGCAAACTATCACGGATTCCAACAGGAAACCCAGCACGCAAGCCAACCAGATGAGCTAAATGTCTTCTGTGCAGGCTTCGAGGCAAGCAACACTGAACTATGCATGAGAGCACCAGCTGTTCTGGACGTAGTCAATGTGAATAAGACATTTAATTCTTTATAGATAGATAGATAGATAGATAGGTACTTTATTGCTCCCCCGGGGGGGAAATTTCATTGTCAAGCAGCTACAACAAAACACAGGGCAGGTGCAAAATGCCACAACGAAAAGTACACAAAAGACAGATACACGGTACATGATACATAGAGCGGCAGTATGAAAAAGTATAGAAATACAAGATATCTGGAGTGCAAAAAAAGCTATAAAAGGACATTGCATAGTATGAGTGGTTGGCTGAATATGTACACTATACATTGGTGGATGTTGGATGGTTAACTATACTATACAGGTCGATGGTAGAGAAATACTACAGTAGCTAAAAATGCGTATGATATGAGCGAGGGTAATAATAGTTTACTTAATAGACAGACTGGGTAAATTAACAGGTAAGTGAACATTTTGCATGGTTAAATTAGTTAAATTAGCTGTACAGTTAGGTATACAGTTATATTTACAGATAAGTGAATACTTGCATGTTTACACAAACTGTACAGGTAAATGACAGGAAGAGATACTTTAATAGCTAAATGTGTGTATGATATCATTTGGGGTAATAATAGTAATTCCCTTAAAATACAGTCCTTAGTGCGCAGGGTTTAATTACAGACAACTGCACTGCATAGTCTAAGACATTGGGGGAGGGGGTGCTATGCTGACATATGTAATTGTTTTAAGATGGTCATACTATGGATCATTTATCTACTTGATTTAGAATTTTAGGACCCTTTAGGCATCCCCCAAAAATATTAGAAAATAATCTGATACCATTTTTATTTTGGCCTTTACCACTAAAGCCCATAGAAACACATTGAATAACACATTCATAAATGGCAAAGGACGGTGAAAAATATATACCATAAGAAACAAGATTTTAAACGGTCTGTTCTAAATCCAGGATATATAAAACTCAGGAAATATACAGTACTGGTCAAAGGTTTTAGAACACCTACTCATTTAAGGGTTTTTCTTTATTTGTACTATTTTCTACATGAAAGAACACATGGAATCATGTACTAAACAAAAATGTTTCTATATTTCCCTTGATGACATCTTTGCACACTCTTGGCATTCTCTCAACCAGCTTCATGAGGTAGTTACCTGGAATGCATTTCAATTAACAGGTGTGCCTTCTTAAAAGTTAATTTGTGGAATTTCTTTCCTTCTTAATGTGTTTGAGCCAATCAGTTGTGTTGTGACAAGTTAGGGGGGGGGGGGGGGTTATACAGAAGATAGCCCTACTTGGTAAAAGACCAAGTCCATATTATGTCAAGAATAGCTCAAATAAGCAAAGAGAAATGACAGTCCATCATTACTTTAAGACATGAAGGTCAGTCAATATGAACATTTCAAGAACTTTGAAAGATTCTTCAAGTGCAGTCGCAAAAACCATAAAACGCTATGATGAAACTGGCTCTCATGAGGACCACCACAGGAAAGGAAGACACAGAGTTACCTCTGCTGCAGAGGATAAGTTCATTAGTTACCACACTCAGAAATTGCAGCTCAAATATTGCTGCAAAGAAACCACTACTAAAAGACACCAATAAGAAGAAGAGACTTGCTTGGGCCAAGTAACATGAGCAATGGACATTAGACTGGTGGAAATTTGTCCTTTGGTCTGATGAGTTCAAATTGGAGATTTTTGGTTCCAAACGCGGTGTCTTTGTGAGACGCGGTGTGGGTAAATGGATGATCTCTGCATGTGCAGTTCCAACCGTAAAGCATGGAGGAGGAGGTGGGATGATGTGGGGGTGATTTGCTGGTGACACTGTCTGTGATTTATTTAGAATTCATGGCACACTTAACCAGCATGGCTACCACAGCATTCTGCAGCGATACCCCATCCCATCTGGTTTGTGCTCAGTGGGACTATCATATGTGTTTAACAGGACAATAACCCAACACCTCCAGGCTGTGTAAGGGCTATTTGACCAAGAAGGAGAGTGATGAGTGCTGCATTTTCATTGACATTGTAGTCATTTAGCAGACACTCTTATCCAGAGCAACTTACAGTTAGTTAGTGCATACATGTTCAAAAAGCAAAATGGACAACACCATCATATTTGGGAAAGTCTCATCCGACTCTCTTGCACTGCCTCCGTGCAACTCATTGGACTCTACCCGCACACTGACAAATACTACACTGACACACATATGGTAGTCTTAATACCAGCTGAGGGTAGTCTTCTAATACCAGCTGAGTGTAGTCTTCTAATACCAGCTGAGGGTAGTCTTCTAATACCAGCTGAGTGTAGTCTTCTAATACCAGCTGAGTGTAGTCTTCTAATACCAGCTGAGGGTAGTCTTCTAATACCAGCTGAGTGTAGTCTTCTAATACCAGCTGAGGGTAGTCTTCTAATACCAGCTAAGGGTAGTCTTCTAATACCAGCTGAGGGTAGTCTTCTAATACCAGCTGAGGGTAGTCTTCTAATACCAGCTGAGGGTAGTCTTCTAATACCAGCTGAGGGTAGTCTTCTAATACCAGCTGAGTGTAGTCTTCTAATACCAGCTGAGTGTAGTCTTCTAATACCAGCTGAGGGTAGTCTTCTAATACCAGCTGAGTGTAGTCCTCTAATACCAGCTGAGGGTAGTCTTCTAATACCAGCTGAGTGTAGTCTTCTAATACCAGCTGAGGGTAGTCTTCTAATACCAGCTGAGGGTAGTCTTCTAATACCAGCTGAGGGTAGTCTTCTAATACCAGCTGGGAGTAGTCTAATATCAGCTGGGAGTAGTCTAATACCAGCTGAGGTTAGTCTTCTAATACCAGCTGAGGGTAGTCTTCTAATGCCAGCTGAGTGTAGTCTTCTAATACCAGCTGAGGGTAGTCTTCTAATAACAGCTGAAGGTAGTCTAATACCAGCTGAGGGTAGTCTTCTAATACCAGCTGAAGGTAGTCTAATACCAGCTGAGGGTAGTCTTCTAATATCAGCTGAAGGTAGTCTAATACCAGCTGTTGGTAGTCTTCTAATATCAGCTGAAGGTAGTCTAATACCAGCTGGGAGTAGTCTAATAACAGCTGGGAGTAGTCTAATACCAGCTGAGGGTAGTCTAATACCAGCTGAGGGTAGTCTAATACCAGCTGGGAGTAGTGTAATATCAGCTGGGAGTAGTCTAATACCAGCTGAGGTTAGTCTTCTAATACCAGCTGAGGGTAGTCTTCTAATACCAGCTGAGGGTAGTCTAATACCAGCTGAGCGTAGTCTAATACCAGCTGGGAGTAGTCTAATACCAGCTGGGAGTAGTCTAATACCAGGTGAGGGTAGTCTTCTAATACCAGCTGAGGGTAGTCTTCTAATACCCGCTGAGGGTAGTCTAATACCAGCTGAGGGTAGTCTTCTAATAGTAGCTGATGGTAGTCTAATACCAGCTGAGGGTAGTCTTCTAATACCAGCTGGGAGTAGTCTAATACCAGCTGGGAGTAGTCTAATACCAGCTGAGTGTAGTCTAATACCAGTTGGGAGTAGTCTAATACCAGCTGAGGGTAGTCTAATACCAGCGGAGGGTAGTCTAATACCAGCTGAGGGTAGTCTAATACCAGCTGAGGGTAGTCTAATACCAGCTGAGGGTAGTCTTCTAATACCATCTGAGGGTAGTCTAATACCAGCTGAGGATAGTCTAATACCAGCTGAGGGTAGTCTAATACCAGCTGGGGGTAGTCTTCTAATACCAGCTGAGGGTTGTCTAATACCAGTTGAGGGTAGTCTTCTAATACCAGCTGAGGGTAGTCTTCTAATACCAGCTGAGGGTAGTCTAATACCAGCTGAGGGTAGTCTTCTAATTCCAGCTGATGGTAGTCTAATACCAGCTGAGGGTAGTCTAATACCAGCTGAGGGCAGTCTTCTAATTCCAGCTGATGGTAGTCTAATACCAGCTGAGGGTAGTCTAATACCAGCTGAGGGTAGTCTAATACCAGCTGGGGATAGTCTTATGGCTTCAATCTGTTCAGGAAAAAGGTGGGAGGTTTAGAACCGTTGCTCGCACACTTTTATTTACCGCAACTCTTCATGTCACAAGTATAATTTGATCAGAAAGTGTCTCTACTCTGAGCTGACCTTGTAGGAAGGCCATCATTGTAAATAAGAATTTGTTCTTAACTGACTTACCTAGTTAAATAAATCTGACACCACACTTGTGGATTGTAATACGTCAACATGCGGGAAAAAAATCTCAAAATCTCTGTTAGTACAGAATACAGGTACACAAGGAGTTTTGGAATACACAACCCACAGTTGTAAATGTTGGGGATTTCTGCACACACTGGTTGAATCAACATTGCTTCCACGTCGTTACAATGAAATGACATTGAACCAACGTGGAATAGACGTTGAATGTTTAGAGCTGATAGAGTTGGTAGGGGCGGTGGAATTGCGATTTATGTAAAATGTTGCTTAAATGTCTCTGTGTCCATATCTACTTCTGTCCCAAAGCAATATGATTGCCTGGAAATAACGCTCATTTAACTCTAGCTGGGGTATATCACCCCCCTCAGCTCCTCCTTGTACTCTAAGCAAAAAATATTGTCTAATTATGCAAACTCTGAATTACTGATTTTGGGAGATTTTAATCTGGATTGGCTGTCACCAGTATCTGATAAATTAAAAGGAATTTGTACTGAACTAAATCTGTCCCAGCTGATAACTAAGCCAACCCGTCCCAACTCTAAGAACCCAGACAAATCTGCTCTACTAGATATTATTCTAACAAATACCCCCCAGAAATACACAGCCTGTGGGGTCTTTGCAAATGATATTAGTGACCACTGTCCTATTGCTTGTATTAGAGACACCAGCCTGAAACACTCCGATCCCTGTATAATCTCAAAGAGAAATTATAAACATTTCTCGCAGCAAGCCTTTATCCTTGACTTATATCACTCAGAGCCTTTATCCTTGACTTATATCACTCAGAGCCTTTATCCTTGACTTATATCACTCAGAGCCTTTATCCTTGACTTATATCACTCAGAGCCTTTACCCTTGACTTATATCACTCAGAGTCTTTATCCTTGACTTATATCACTCAGAGCCTTTACCCTTGACTTATATCACTCAGAGCCTTTATCCTTGACTTATATCACTCAGAGCCTTTATCCTTGACTTATATCACTCAGAGCCTTTATCCTTGACTTATATCACTCAGAGCCTTTACCCTTGACTTATATCACTCAGAGTCTTTATCCTTGACTTATATCACTCAGAGCCTTTACCCTTGACTTATATCACTCAGAGCCTTTATCCTTGACTTATATCACTCAGAGCCTTTATCCATGACTTATATCATTCAGAGCCTTTACCCTTGACTTATATCACTCAGAGCCTTTACCCTTGACTTATATCACTCAGAGCCTTTATCCTTGACTTATATCACTCCGAGCCTTTACCCTTGACTTATATCACTCAGAGTCTTTATCCTTGACTTATATCACTCAGAGCCTTTATCCATGACTTATATCATTCAGAGCCTTTACCCTTGACTTATATCACTCAGAGCCTTTATCCATGACTTATATCACTCAGAGCCTTTACCCTTGACTTATATCACTCAGAGCCTTTATCCTTGACTTATCTCACTCCGAGCCTTTACCCTTGACTTATATCACTCAGAGTCTTTATCCTTGACTTATATCACTCAGAGCCTTTATCCATGACTTATATCATTCAGAGCCTTTACCCTTGACTTATATCACTCAGAGCCTTTACCCTTGACTTATATCACTCAGAGTCTTTATCCTTGACTTATATCACTCAGAGCCTTTATCCATGACTTATATCACTCAGAGCCTTTATCCTTGACTTATATCACTCAGAGCCTTTACCCTTGACTTATATCACTCAGAGTCTTTACCCTTGACTTATATCACTCAGAGCCTTTATCCTTGACTTATATCACTCAGAGCCTTTATCCTTGACTTATATCACTCAGAGCCTTTATCCTTGACTTATATCACTCAGAGCCTTTATCCTTGACTTATATCACTCCGAGCCTTTACCCTTGACTTATATCACTCAGAGTCTTTATCCTTGACTTATATCACTCAGAGCCTTTATCCATGACTTATATCATTCAGAGCCTTTACCCTTGACTTATATCACTCAGAGCCTTTACCCTTGACTTATATCACTCAGAGTCTTTACCCTTGACTTATATCACTCAGAGTCTTTATCCTTGACTTATATCACTCAGAGCCTTTATCCTTGACTTATATCACTCAGAGCCTTTATCCTTGACTTATATCACTCAGAGCCTTTACCCTTGACTTATATCACTCAGAGCCTTTACCCTTGACTTATATCACTCAGAGCCTTTATCCTTGACTTATATCACTCAGAGCCTTTATCCTTGACTTATATCACTCTGAGCCTTTACCCTTGACTTATATCACTCAGAGTCTTTATCCTTGACTTATATCACTCAGAGCCTTTATCCATGACTTATATCATTCAGAGCCTTTACCCTTGACTTATATCACTCAGAGCCTTTACCCTTGACTTATATCACTCAGAGTCTTTATCCTTGACTTATATCACTCAGAGCCTTTATCCATGACTTATATCACTCAGAGCCTTTATCCTTGACTTATATCACTCAGAGCCTTTACCCTTGACTTATATCACTCAGAGCCTTTACCCTTGACTTATATCACTTAGAGCCTTTATCCTTGACTTATATCACTCAGAGCCTTTATCCTTGACTTATATCACTCAGAGCCTTTATCCTTGACTTATATCACTCAGAGTTTTTATCCACTTGCTGCTTTTCGGACCCAGTTTTAGCCCTTTTCTCTTCTATCTTCACCTCTACATCAGATAAACATGCTCCTTTTAAGAATCACAGAATTAGAAATCGTACTAATCCTTGGTTCTCTCCTGAATTAGCTAATATTTTTTTGCAAAATAATCAAGCATGGGCCTTGGCCAGGAAAACAGGTGCCCCAGCTGACTGGCTGTCTTTCAGGCAACTGAAAAACAAATGTACTTTATCTGTCAAAAAGGCCAAATCGAAACACTTCCTAAGTGCCATGACAGACTCTGCCGGTGATCCAGCAAAATTCTGGAAAACCGTTACCTCATCGAAAAGGGGAAATTCTGCTCTTCCTCTTCCTAAGAAAATTATCTCAGATTCCTGTATTATAAGTAACAAAAATCATATCTGTGATGCTTTTAATAAGCATTTTATCACTGATGGTTTTTTATTTGAAAAGAAAAATGGCCAATGTGGTTCTGGCCAGTCAGTTGATTTCTCTTCTTGCTTTTCAACCACTAACCAGGAAAATGGAAATCCTGTCTTTAGTTTCCAGATCTGAAACAGAAGTCCTAGCTGCCTTATGTTCCATTGATACTAAGAAATCCATAGGTTCTGACAATTTAGACCCATTCTTACTTAAGTGTCCTGCACCTCTCATTGCTGGTTCAGTGACACACATTTCTAATCTAACTTTAAGCACAGGAACTATCCCTAAGGTGTGGAAATCAGGTTTTGTTCTGCCATTACATAAAGGAGGTGACTGTAGTGATCTGGATAATTACCGACCCATTTCTAGGCTCCCCTGTCTGGCAAAGATCTTAGAATCCTTAGTCAGTAAACAGTTACTATCTTTTCTTTCTGCAAACAGTATTCTTAGCATCCATCAATCTGGGTTTAGATCAAAACACAGTACCACATCGGCCACTATGCTTGTTGTAAATGATATTGCAAATGCCTTAGATAATAGAAGGCACTGTGCTGCGTTATTTGTTGTCTAAAGCCTTTGACTCTGTAGACCATGCTATCCTTTTACATAAGCTGTCAGCTATTGGACTGGGTTCTGATGCCTGCCGATGGTTCTATGATTATCTTAAAGATAGAACTCAGGCCGTCTTGGTCGATGGGGTCAAGTCCGAACCGTTACAGTTACTTAAAGGGGTCCCTCAGGGTTCAATAATTGGCCCTTTATTGTTCTCACTGTATATTAACAGCATTGGTGATGATTTTAAATATTGTAAATTCCATTTATATGCAGATGACACTGATTTATTCTTTTGCTCCAACAGACGAACAAACATTAATGTAGTTGGAGTCTGATTTTAAGATCCTACAGGAGTCTCTTTTACAGCTCAAACTGGTTTTAAATCATAATAAAACAAATGTTATGTCTTTATCTAGGTCTAAACTCTCAGTTAGAAACACTGTTACGTCCCCAGGGTGTTGTGTTGCTCTGTGTCCGTATATTTGTTTGTACTTGGTTTCAGTGTTTATGTGTGAGTTTGTTCCAGGCAAGATGGCCTCCAGGTCCAGTTGCCATGGCTGATTGGTGGGATTCTCCACTGTATGGAAGACCTGACTCCGCCCACTCGTCAGTAGCTGCAGCTGGCTCACCTTATTTAAGCCTCAGTTGTTTGAGCTGTTCTCTCTCTCTCTGGCTGGTTTGCTGTGGTTTGTGAGATGTGTTGCTTGTGTGAGATCTTTTGAATGAGTGTTTAGATATTTGGAGTGTTTGAGCTGTTAATGTGTTTGAGTAGAATATTAGGATTTGTTTGTTAAAAGAGAGCATTGGTTTTGTGTCATTTGTAATATTATAATTTGGGCTAACTACCTTTCTCATTTGTTCCCAGGGGAAAGGGGAAAGCCATTGTGCTAGGCAAGAGGCCCATGGGCGTACACCTCCCGTAGAGTTTACTTGTCTATATACACTAGGTAAGACCTGGGCGGACCACCCCCTGTATTTTGGTTAGAGCACCAGCATTCCGGTGCTAGTTTAGGTAAGATGTTGTGTTGACAGTTAAGGCAGGTTAGAGGTTTGGTTCTTTACTTTCGTTGCTTTGGTCCCGTCCAGCCCCTTTTCCCTCACTTTCCGTTTTTGGATAAATAAAATCCATTGCTTAAACGGTATTGTGGAGTCTGTCACCCTTACTAGCACCCACGACCCCATACTTTTTCTCCATTCCACTGAGCTTACGTGTAGCAGGGTGTTGCGTTCCCTCCTTAGGGAGGCGTGCGTAACAAACACTCTTGCAATTACTAGCCTGGATGGCACTCAAATCGAACAGGTCTCATATAAATATTTAGGCGCATGGTTAGATGATAGGCTCTCCTTTCAAAAACATGTTAGTGAATAGGGAAAAAAGTTAAAATTCAAGTTCGTTTTTTTTCCAGAAACAGGGCCTGTCTGTCCTCTGTAAATAGAAACCAAATTGTTCAGGCTACTTTTTTATCCGTTTTAGATTATGGTGATGTTATCTATATGCTGCTTCGGCAACCACATTAAAACCACAGGATGCTATTTACCATTGTGCACTCAGGTTTATCAGGGGGGATAGTTTCAGAACACATCACTGTATTCTATACCACTCAGGTTTATCAGGGGGGATAGTTTCAGAACACATCACTGTATTCTATACCACTCAGGTTTATCAGGGGGGATAGTTTCAGAACACATCACTGTATTCTATACCACTCAGGTTTATCAGGGGGGATAGTTTCAGAACACATAACTGTATACTATACCACTCAGGTTTATTTTTAAGCATTTTTATGTAACCAAGCGGCGGAGCTGATTTGTTGTTTTCTAATTAGGAGTGGGCCTTTGAGCAAATGTTTTTAATTTCCTAACCTCAGTTTTGCATAACAAGCCTTCCTGTCACTGAATTGAAAGTTATGACCCTATTAAATACATTTTCCATGGCATTTCTGAAAGGTTGAATAGCCTGAGTCTGTTGCACAACCAAATGACATGAACATGAGTGTAACATAAATAAATGACCAAACATTGTCTCAAATCTAAATTAACATGACTTTCATATTTCTGAAATATATTCACATTTGCATGTTAGTCATTTAACAGACACTCTAAACAAGAGTAACTTACACTTTTCACGATAACTCCTGCACCAACCAGTATACTGAAGGCCTTCTAGGGCCCACTGAGAATAACTCCTGCACCAACCAGTATACTGAAGTCCTTCTAGGGCCCACTGAGAATAACTCCTGCACCAACCAGTATACTGAAGGTCTTCTAGGGCCCACTGAGAATAACTCCTGCACCAACCAGTATACTGAAGGTCTTCTAGGGCCCACTGAGAATAACTCCTGCACCAACCAGTATACTGAAGGTCTTCTAGGGCCCACTGAGAATAACTCCTGCACCAACCAGTATACTGAAGGTCTTCTAGGGCCCACTGAGCATAACTCCTGCACCAACCAGTATACTGAAGGTCTTCTAGGGCCCACTGAGAATAACTCCTGCACCAACCAGTATACTGAAGGTCTTCTAGGGCCCACTGAGAATAACTCCTGCACCAACCAGTATACTGAAGGTCTTCTAGGGCCCACTGAGAATAACTCCTGCACCAACCAGTATACTGAAGGTCTTCTAGGGCCCACTGAGAATAACTCCTGCACCAACCAGTATACTGAAGGTCTTCTAGGGCCCACTGAGAATAACTCCTGCACCAACCAGTATACTAAAGGCCTTCTAGGGCCCACTGAGAATAACTCCTGCACCAACCAGTATACTGAAGGCCTTCTAGGGCCCACTGAGAATAACTCCTGCACCAACCAGTATACTGAAGGTCTTCTAGGGCCCACTGAGAATAACTCCTGCACCAACCAGTATACTGAAGGTCTTCTAGGGCCCACTGAGAATAACTCCTGCACCAACCAGTATACTGTAGGCCTTCTAGGGCCCACTGAGAATAACTCCTGCACCAACCAGTATACTGTAGGCCTTCTAGGGCCCACTGAGAATAACTCCTGCACCAACCAGTATACTGAAGGTCTTCTAGGGCCCACTGAGAATAACTCCTGCACCAACCAGTATACTGAAGGCCTTCTAGGGCCCACTGAGAATAACTCCTGCACCAACCAGTATACTGAAGGTCTTCTAGGGCCCACTGAGAATAACTCCTGCACCAACCGGTATACTGAAGGCCTTCTAGGGCCCACTGAGAATAACTCCTGCACCAACCGGTATACTGTAGGTCTTCTAGGGCCCACTGAGAATAACTCCTGCACCAACCAGTATACTGAAGGTCTTCTAGGGCCCACTGAGAATAACTCCTGCACCAACCAGTATACTGAAGGTCTTCTAGGGCCCACTGAGAATAACTCCTGCACCAACCAGTATACTGAAGGCCTTCTAGGGCCCACTGAGAATAACTCCTGCACCAACCAGTATACTGAAGGTCTTCTAGGGCCCACTGAGAATAACTCCTGCACCAACCAGTATACTGAAGGCCTTCTAGGGCCCACTGAGAATAACTCCTGCACCAACCAGTATACTGAAGGTCTTCTAGGGCCCACTGAGAATAACTCCTGCACCAACCAGTATACTGAAGGCCTTCTAGGGCCCACTGAGAATAACTCCTGCACCAACCGGTATACTGTAGGTCTTCTAGGGCCCACTGAGAATAACTCCTGCACCAACCAGTATACTGAAGGTCTTCTAGGGCCCACTGAGAATAACTCCTGCACCAACCAGTATACTGAAGGTCTTCTAGGGCCCACTGAGAATAACTCCTGCACCAACCAGTATACTAAAGGCCTTCTAGGGCCCACTGAGAATAACTCCTGCACCAACCAGTATACTGAAGGCCTTCTAGGGCCCACTGAGAATAACTCCTGCACCAACCAGTATACTGAAGGTCTTCTAGGGCCCACTGAGAATAACTCCTGCACCAACCAGTATACTGTAGGCCTTCTAGGGCCCACTGAGAATAACTCCTGCACCAACCAGTATACTGTAGGCCTTCTAGGGCCCACTGAGAATAACTCCTGCACCAACCAGTATACTAAAGGTCTTCTAGGGCCCACTGAGAATAACTCCTGCACCAACCAGTATACGGAAGGCCTTCTAGGGCCCACTGAGAATAACTCCTGCACCAACCAGTATACTGAAGGCCTTCTAGGGCCCACTGAGAATAACTCCTGCACCAACCAGTATACTGAAGGTCTTCTAGGGCCCACTGAGAATAACTCCTGCACCAACCAGTATACTGAAGGCCTTCTAGGGCCCACTGAGAATAACTCCTGCACCAACCAGTATACTGAAGGTCTTCTAGGGCCCACTGAGAATAACTCCTGCACCAACCAGTATACTGAAGGCCTTCTAGGGCCCACTGAGAATAACTCCTGCACCAACCGGTATACTGTAGGTCTTCTAGGGCCCACTGAGAATAACTCCTGCACCAACCAGTATACTGAAGGTCTTCTAGGGCCCACTGAGAATAACTCCTGCACCAACCAGTATACTGAAGGCCTTCTAGGGCCCACTGAGAATAACTCCTGCACCAACCAGTATACTGAAGGTCTTCTAGGGCCCACTGAGAATAACTCCTGCACCAACCAGTATACTGTAGGCCTTCTAGGGCCCACTGAGAATAACTCCTGCACCAACCAGTATACTGTAGGCCTTCTAGGGCCCACTGAGAATAAGTCCTGCACCAACCAGTATACTGAAGGTCTTCTAGGGCCCACTGAGAATAACTCCTGCACCAACCAGTATACTGAAGGCCTTCTAGGGCCCACTGAGAATAACTCCTGCACCAACCAGTATACTGAAGGCCTTCTAGGGCCCACTGAGAATAACTCCTGCACCAACCAGTATACTGAAGGTCTTCTAGGGCCCACTGAGAATAACTCCTGCACCAACCAGTATACTGAAGGCCTTCTAGGGCCCACTGAGAATAACTCCTGCACCAACCGGTATACTGTAGGTCTTCTAGGGCCCACTGAGAATAACTCCTGCACCAACCAGTATACTGAAGGTCTTCTAGGGCCCACTGAGAATAACTCCTGCACCAACCAGTATACTGAAGGTCTTCTAGGGCCCACTGAGAATAACTCCTGCACCAACCAGTATACTGAAGGCCTTCTAGGGCCCACTGAGAATAACTCCTGCACCAACCAGTATACTGAAGGTCTTCTAGGGCCCACTGAGAATAACTCCTGCACCAACCAGTATACTGAAGGCCTTCTAGGGCCCACTGAGAATAACTCCTGCACCAACCAGTATACTGAAGGTCTTCTAGGGCCCACTGAGAATAACTCCTGCACCAACCAGTATACTGAAGGCCTTCTAGGGCCCACTGAGAATAACTCCTGCACCAACCGGTATACTGTAGGTCTTCTAGGGCCCACTGAGAATAACTCCTGCACCAACCAGTATACTGAAGGTCTTCTAGGGCCCACTGAGAATAACTCCTGCACCAACCAGTATACTGAAGGTCTTCTAGGGCCCACTGAGAATAACTCCTGCACCAACCAGTATACTAAAGGCCTTCTAGGGCCCACTGAGAATAACTCCTGCACCAACCAGTATACTGAAGGCCTTCTAGGGCCCACTGAGAATAACTCCTGCACCAACCAGTATACTGAAGGTCTTCTAGGGCCCACTGAGAATAACTCCTGCACCAACCAGTATACTGTAGGCCTTCTAGGGCCCACTGAGAATAACTCCTGCACCAACCAGTATACTGTAGGCCTTCTAGGGCCCACTGAGAATAACTCCTGCACCAACCAGTATACTGAAGGTCTTCTAGGGCCCACTGAGAATAACTCCTGCACCAACCAGTATACTGAAGGCCTTCTAGGGCCCACTGAGAATAACTCCTGCACCAACCAGTATACTGAAGGCCTTCTAGGGCCCACTGAGAATAACTCCTGCACCAACCAGTATACTGAAGGTCTTCTAGGGCCCACTGAGAATAACTCCTGCACCAACCAGTATACTGAAGGCCTTCTAGGGCCCACTGAGAATAACTCCTGCACCAACCAGTATACTGAAGGTCTTCTAGGGCCCACTGAGAATAACTCCTGCACCAACCAGTATACTGAAGGCCTTCTAGGGCCCACTGAGAATAACTCCTGCACCAACCGGTATACTGTAGGTCTTCTAGGGCCCACTGAGAATAACTCCTGCACCAACCAGTATACTGAAGGTCTTCTAGGGCCCACTGAGAATAACTCCTGCACCAACCAGTATACTGAAGGCCTTCTAGGGCCCACTGAGAATAACTCCTGCACCAACCAGTATACTGAAGGTCTTCTAGGGCCCACTGAGAATAACTCCTGCACCAACCAGTATACTGTAGGCCTTCTAGGGCCCACTGAGAATAACTCCTGCACCAACCAGTATACTGTAGGCCTTCTAGGGCCCACTGAGAATAACTCCTGCACCAACCAGTATACTGAAGGTCTTCTAGGGCCCACTGAGAATAACTCCTGCACCAACCAGTATACTGAAGGCCTTCTAGGGCCCACTGAGAATAACTCCTGCACCAACCAGTATACTGAAGGCCTTCTAGGGCCCACTGAGAATAATTCCTGCACCAACCAGTATACTGTAGGCCTTCTAGGGCCCACTGAGAATAACTCCTGCACCAACCAGTATACTGTAGGCCTTCTAGGGCCCACTGAGAATAACTCCTGCACCAACCAGTGTACTGTAGGCCTTCTAACAGACCGACCAAGGTCAAAATAAGTTACAGCACCAATTCTGCCACAGTTTCCCTCTGTATAGTGGCAGTGCTGTTATAGCACTGTGCGTCGCCCGGGGGTATCCAGTTACAGCAAGACACATGCCAGCCCCACATGATGCTCTGCCACCACCAGTTAGCCCCAACCTGCAGTGATGTTTCTTGAGGCAGAGACACAGAGGGACTCAGACACATATTTAGACTCGTTCCTCAAAGTAGTGATGCTTCAAATGATTACTAATGACTTTCTTTACTGCTTCTCCTCATTAGGCTACAGTGACACTAATCTACTGTAGCTGACAGACAGGCAGCTGTCCAAATGGAATCAGGTTCCCTATCTAGTGCACTACTTTTGACTAGGTTCCCATAGGGCTCTGGTCAAAAGTAGTGGACAATGTAGGGAATTGGGTGTCATTTGGAACACAAACACAATTACATCCCTGCCAGTATCACATCACTCACTGTCTGACATAAAAAAATAAAAGCAGCCCAAAAAGTATTGAAATGAATAAGCAGTCATTGCTGTTATTTGTTCCAGAGCTTAGCATATCTATCTGTAACCGCTTTGAGACACTGACTAATATTCTGTGTTAATCTCGTTGATGGTGTTTTTCATATAAAACTGTTGGCAGCAGCCTTGAGGGGTTTGAGTGGGGCTCAACATAATTAGACTCTCAAATGAATGGTTTCAAACCACCAGCCAGAGTTGGAGACTCTTGATTTGACACAGAACGACATGTCTGTCAAACACACGCACGCACACACACACACCACACCCACGCACGCGCACACGCACGCACGCACACACACACCACACCCACGCACGCGCACACACACACACACACACACACCACGCACGCACGCACACATACACACACACCACGCACGCATACTAAAGTGTGCTCTTGTATTTCAAACATCCCTCATCATTACAAAGAACAAGAATGGATGTATCGTGTTTTGATAGCATTTCCTGGATGAGAAACAAACCTGGAAACTAAAAGCTTTCACTAAATGATGATGATTCCTCCAAACAGTTCCTGCATGCTTTATACCTTGGATTATTAATATACAGCGTTTCCATCCTTGGTCATTGATCGCCAACAGAGACAGATTACCCTGTGATCAGATCAGACATTTAATAGCATTTCCCATCCTTTCCCATTACGTTGAACCAATGTGGAATAGACGTTGAATTGACGTCTGTGCCCAGTGGTTGTGTTTTATCTATGAGTATGACATTGCATCCTCTGACAGATTGAGGACCAACAATCCCACGTCTATCATCCATCAAAGACATATTATTAGTGGCAGATCACTGAGACTGCAACACATTGAGAGGGACCTTGAGGAAACCAGCTTTCTTTGGTAGGATTCTGCACTGAATACACTACATCTAAGCTACAGTCTGTGCTTTGAAACACTACACCGGTGAGGGATGGGGCTACATATTATCTCTCCTCCTACATATTATCTCCTCTCCTCCTACATATTATCTCCTCTCCTCCTACATATTATCTCCTCTCCTCCTACATATTATCTCCTCTCCTCCTACATATTATCTCCTCTCCTCCTACATATTATCTCCTCTCCTCCTACATATTATCTCCTCTCCTCCTACATATTATCTCCTCTCCTCCTACATATTATCTCTCCTCCTACATATTATCCTCCTCTCCTCCTACATATTATCCTCCTCTCGTCCTACATATTATCCTCCTCTCGTCCTACATATTATCCTCCTCTCCTCCTAAATATTATCTCTCCTCCTAAATATTATCCTCCTCTCCTCCTACATATTATCCTCCTCTCGTCCTACATATTATCCTCCTCTCCTCCTACATATTATCTCCTCTCCTCCTACATATTATCTCCTCTCCTCCTACATATTATCTCTCCTCCTACATATTATCTCCTCTCCTCCTACATATTATCTCCTCTCCTCCTACATATTATCCTCCTCTCCTCCTACATATTATCCTCCTCTCGTCCTACATATTATCCTCCTCTCGTCCTACATATTATCCTCCTCTCCTCCTACATATTATCTCCTCTCCTCCTACATATTATCTCCTCTCCTCCTACATATTATCTCTCCTCCTACATATTATCTCCTTTCCTCCTATATATTATCTCCTCTCCTCCTACATATTATCTCCTCTCCTACATATTATCTCCTCTCCTCCTACATATTATCTCTCCTCCTACATATTATCTCCTCTCCTCCTACATATTATCTCCTCTCCTCCTACATATTATCCTCCTCTCGTCCTACATATTATCCTCCTCTCGTCCTACATATTATCCTCCTCTCCTCCTACATATTATCTCTCCTCCTACATATTATCCTCCTCTCGTCCTACATATTATCCTCCTCTCCTCCTACATATTATCTCCTCTCCTCCTACATATTATCTCCTCTCCTCCTACATATTATCTCTCCTCCTACATATTATCTCCTTTCCTCCTACATATTATCTCATCTCCTCCTACATATTATCTCCTCTCCTACATATTATCTCCTCTCCTCCTACATATTATCTCTCCTCCTACATATTATCTCCTCTCCTCCTACATATTATCTCCTCTCCTCCTACATATTATCTCCTCTCCTCCTACATATTATCTCCTCTCCTCCTACATATTATCTCCTCTCCTCCTACATGTTATCCTCCTCTCCTCCTACATATTATCTCCTCTCCTCCTACATGTTATCCTCCTCTCCTCCTACATATTATCCTCCTCTCCTCCTACATATTATCTCTCGTCCTACATATTATCTCCTCTCCTCCTACATTTTATCTCTCCTCCTACATATTATCCTCCTCTCGTCCTACATATTATCCTCCTCTCCTCCTACATATTATCTCCTCTCCTCCTACATATTATCTCCTCTCCTCCTACATATTATCTCCTCTCCTCCTACATATTATCTCCTCTCCTCCTACATATGATCCTCCTCTCCTCCTACATATTATCCTCCTCTCCTCCTACATATTATCTCTCCTCCTACATATTATCTCCTCTACTCCTACATATTATCTCTCCTCCTACATATTATCTCCTCTCCTCCTACATATTATCTCTCGTCCTACATATTATCCTCCTCTCCTCCTACATATTATCCTCCTCTCGTCCTACATATTATCCTCCTCTCCTCCTACATATTATCCTCCTCTCGTCCTACATGTTATCCTCCTCTCCTCCTACATATTATCTCTCCTGCTACATATTATCTCCTCTCCTCCTACATATTATCTCTCCTCCTACATATTATCCTCTTGTCGTCCTACATATTATCCTCCTCTCCTCCTACATATTATCCATTCTGTCCCTCATTCTTAGTGTGCGTGTGCTTGTGCGTGTGCCTAAGCATGTGTGCATGCTTGTGTCTCCATACCACCTTGAGGACACACCAGCGTCAATACTTCTCCAAACTCTCACTTCTCCAACATCATTTGTCTGCTTGACACAACTAAGAGGATTCAGATATATTGATCTGACCATGATTCCCACTTTAATGGCCACGTCGGTCCACCACACTGCATGGTGACAGTGACCAATTGAATACTGAAAAGTCGTGGCCAATGAACGGTCAATACTGCTGTAGGAAAAGAAGAGGAAGATCGGGTTGTAACTGCTGTCTGTCTGTCTGTCTGTCTGGCTGGCTGGCTGTCTGTCTTTGTCTGTCGCGTTAGCGGACATTGCATTCATGGTAAACACTGCATATGTTGGCTCAATCAGAAATGACCTTTACACTTCAGCAATACTGATTAAATAGAGCCCTTAAAGTGTAAATCTAGTGGTTATTTTCAAGGACACATTCTTTTTTTGTTGCTATATAATCTTGAGTGTCAATCTGTGTTGATACCTACAGCACAGGGATAATTGCCATACATCTGAATGGCAGAACCTAGAACCTTGATTTCCACTGGACTTGACTTCCACTAGACTTGATTTCCACTGCATGGTGACCAATTGAATAGTGAAATGTGTGGCCAACAAACTGTCAATACTGCTGGAAGAAGTGGAGAGGAAGATCAGGTCATTTAACTGTTGATAGACTCGGGCTGGCAGGCAGTATCACCTTCCTTCTACCTTCCTCTGGCAGAGATGGACTGAACACCACTTCTCTACCACTTCTGCAGATTTTTCACCTTCAGTCTTTGGACATTGTTTTCAGAATAAATGATATTTTATCCAAAGCAACATTTCTAGTT
>CM042409.1:2254176-2256676 GCA_023634145.1 Thymallus thymallus
TGACAATGCAAGTTCAGATTTGGCTCGTATTCCGTTGACACTGCCTTGGTAGACATCGAAGTCACACATCATGCCAGAGCTTCCAGTTCTCACCCATACTTTGAATCCCCATGGGTTTGGCTTGCCTCGCGTATATTGCTTGATGCTGCTGAATTTCCCCTTGAAAGGAATCATCATCTCATCCACAGAGTTGTGCTCTTCTGGTACCACTTGCAGGCATTTCTCTCTGAATGAATTAAGCCATGGTCTGAGTTTCCATAGTTTGTCTTTCTTTTTCGTCTCAGATACTGTCATGTTGTTTACAAAATGTAATGACGTCAACAGGGATTGGAATCTGTTGCGTGGCATCACATCAGCAACAGGGGAGTACCATGTCTCTGTCTCACAATGCATACGGCCCATCTTCAGGTACATGCCAAACATTTTTTCAATTTCCTTTGTCGTGGTGTTTACAGATGTTCCATGTGTCTGAAAGCTGTACTCATTTGTGTTTTGTGTCAGAGCCTCAATCATGTCTTCGGACACAAACTTCTGGAAGTATTCCAATGGTGTATGGAGGGATATGTCATCTTTTTCTGGTCTGATATCCAGACCAGAAAAATCAGTGTTGGGACTGATGAAATCTTTTTTCAGCCAGCGATACCTGTCACGGGGCATGGTGTGTTTGCTTGTTTTTGGCTCGATGTCCTCGTAATTATCAGCTGGACAGTCCATGGGTGGTTGGTTTTCTTTGTCCACTTGTTGACAGACATCTTCATCTGAGTCTTCATCACTCTCATCAGTGTCATTGAGTTCCATCTCAACTTCACTCTCTCCGTTTTGGATGACATCAATCACATCCTGCACACTGTATCGCGGCTCATTCCTTGCTGGTGGCATTCTGAAAATAAAATATCAATTAATTAACATGTATTATAATGCTTTTTATATTGTAGTACATAACCTGAAGTAATAGATAGGGTGGTGGACCAAGTGGTCAGAGTTTAAATGTTTTCCAGGCAGACAAAAACTGTCTGCCTATTGTAAGTTGCTTAGGACAAAAGCGTCTGCTAAATGTCCTAAATGTAAATGTATCCCTTTTACCAGCCATTTAGTCACACAATACTGCCTGGACATAACAATACTGCTTGTTATGCTCTAAATTATCATACTAAAAGGAAAACATTCACACCCCCACTTACATCCACACACCACATTCAGGAACATTTTCACCTTTCCCAGAACTGAATTGTCTGTTGATATCCTCTGGATTTTTAGGTCAGTCTGATCAAATTAACTACATTTTCTTGAGATAAACTTTTAAATCAGTCAAATTTGACCAGAACTCAACACAAGTGTAGAATGTATACTGTCCATGTATAAAGAAAATACTCTGTTTCAGGCAGTGGTGGAGTGGAGGGAATACAACCTGTTTGAACCCACTAGAACAAGCCTGCTATTTTGACTACTACAATCACCCAGTGTTGTATAATTGCAACAAATATATAACAAGCTCTAAATGAAATTTGATGCATCTATTCCATAATAACTACATATGTACATGCTCTAGACATTATAATAACAACCAAAAAATATATAAAATACATTTTACTTACTTGACTCTGATGAATCTTGTCAATTGAAACAAAGAGATGTTGTTCGAAGGAAACCTTGAGAGGTTGTGTGAGTTTGTGGCCCTAAGGCGGGACTTATAAACAAATGTATGATCCAATAGCATTGGGAATGTGGTAAAAAGTAAGATAAAATATAACAGATTGTTTTTAAGGATGGCTAAAGGTAACGTTGTAATTTTACAACAAGGGGTCTTACAGGGTTAAGACGCAAACCAACAAGCTTGTTAGTTAACCTTAGGCCAACCTAAAACTATCTTTGCTACCTAAAGCTAACTTAACGTTACCTTAATTAGAAGCAACACGCTTAATCGGTTTAATTGATGATCTACCTCCTCATAGTACGACTTTAAATAGCCAGAATTCATCATTGACCATGGTATTTATGTTGTAAAACAATCTTATCTTATTTCGTCCATGATCTGTCCATTAGAATGGGACATTTCAGAGATGTCGTCACGTGTCGTTGTAATCTCAGAATGGTTGTAAGTGACTTCTGCATCTGCACTCCAATTAGTCTCTCCAGATCGGACCAAACTTAAATTGCGGCCGCAGTTGCGCGATGTTAATCTTAATAATTACGAAATATATGCCAATTAATAAAATTAATTATCTGTACTACTACTATATTTTGTAGGAATACATGGTGTACTGAATAAAAAAAATGAATCCATCAAATGAGGCAAATTCATTTTCATTTGTATAAACTACCAGACTATCATGATATGATCTGTTATTATAAAAATAAATAAATAAAGAAAAATAACTTGTTTCACATGATGTATACAGTGGGGAGAACAAGTATTTGATACACTGCCGATTTTGCAGGTTTTCCTACTTACAAAGCATGTAGAGGTCTGTAATTTTTATCATAGGTACACTTCAACTGT
>CM042409.1:2264176-2354176 GCA_023634145.1 Thymallus thymallus
CCCAGGCTACAGCACCTTTGTCAACCGGCCTGGACCTTCTACTGTCGACACAGAGCCCCGCCGATCCATCACGACTGGTCTGCCGACGTAATGGTTTCAACAGGCTTTTCCGATGCGACGTAGCCGAATGATCCATCTGCTAGCCCCAGCCCGCTAGCATTCTGAACGCCGTGCCTCCCGCTCGGCTAGTGCAGCGGCCACTGAACTGCTCCCTGACTCACCTCTTTGCTGCTCATTGGACCTTATGATCACTCGGCTACATAGCTGTTGCCTGCTGGACTGTTCCCTTACACTGTACCTCATTCTGTTTATCTGTTAAGCCTCAGCTTCGAACTCAGGTCCTGTGTGTGGCACAACATTTTCTCAACATTTTCTCAGTCTATTCATCGCCATTTACCCGTTATTGTCTTAGCTCTCTTGATTAACTGTGTTTGTTTTATGCCTCTCCCTTATTTCAATATGCCTTGTCTATTGCTGTTTAGTTAAGTTTTTATTGTTCTATTTCACTGTAGAGCCCCCAGTCCCGCTCAACATGCCTCAGATAGCTCCTTTGTCCCCCCACACACGCAGTGACATCACCTGGCTTAACTGGTGTATCCAGTGATGTAACCTCTCTCATCATTACCCAACGCCTAGGTTTACCCCCACTGAACTCTCATCCTACCATATCCCTGTCTGTACATTATGCCATCAATCTATTCTATCACGCCCAGAAATCTGTACCCAACGCACTAGACGACCAGTTCTTAAAGCCTTTAGCCGTACCCTTATCCTACTCCTCCTCTGTTCCTCTGGTGATGTCGAGGTAAACCCAGGTCCTGTAGCCCCCAGTACTACACCTATTCCTCAGGCGCTCTCCTTTGTTGACTTCTGTAACCGTAAAAGTCTTGGTTTCATGCATGTTAACATCAGAAGCCTCCTCCCTAAATTTGATTTATTCACTGCTTTAGCACACTCAGCCAACCCTGATGTCCTAGCCGTGTCTGAATCCTGGCTTAGGAAGGCCACCACAAATTCTGAAATTTCCATCCCCAACTACAATATTTACCGTCAAGATAAAACTGCCAAAGGAGGCGGAGTTGCAATCTACTGCAGAGATAACCTGCAGAGTTCTGTCATACTGTCCAGGTCTGTGCCCAAACAGTTTTATCTTCTACTTTAAAAAATCCACATTTCCATAAATAAGTCTCTCACTGTTGCCGTCTGTTACAGACCCCCCTCAGCCCCCAGCTGTGCCCTGGACACCATATGTGAATTGATTGCCCCCCATCTATCATCAGAGTTCGTACTGTTAGGTGACTTAAACTGGGATATGCTTAACACCCCGGCCGTCCTTCAATCTAAACTAGATACCCTCAATCTCACACAAATTATCAAGGAACCTACCAGGTACAACCCTAAATCCGTAAACATGGGCACCATTATAGATATCATCCTCACTAACTTGCCCTCCAAATACACCTCCTCTGTTTTCAACCAGGATCTCAGCGATCCCTGCCTCATTCCCTGTGTCCGTAATGGGTCCGTGGTGAAACGACCACCCCTCATCACTGTCAAACGCTCCCTAAAACACTTCAGTGATCAGGCCTTTCTAATCGATCTGGCCCAGGTATCCTGGAAGCATGCCCCATTCAAAAAATGTTGAACTAAGAACAGATATAGCCCTTGGTTCACTCCAGACTTGACTGCCCTTGACCAGCACAAACACATCCTGTGGTGTACTGCATGAGCATCGAAAAGCCCCCGCAATATGCAACTTTTCAGGGAAGTCAGGAACAAATATACAGTCAGTTAGAAAAGCAAAGGCTAGCTTTTTCAAACAGATGTTGCATCCTGTAGCACTAATTCCAAATAGTTCTGGGACACTGTAAAGTCCATGGAGAATAAGAGCACCTCCTCCCAGCTGCCCACTGCACTGAGGATAGGAAACACTGTCACCACTTATAAAGTTACGATAATCTAAAATTTCAAAAAGCATTTTGCCATGGCTGGCCATGCTTTCTACCTGGCTACCCCTACTCCGGCCAACAGCTCTGCACCTCCCGCAGAAACTTGCCCAAGACCCACCACTTCTCCTTCACCCAAATCCAGATAGCTGATGTTCTGAAAGAGCTGCAAAATCTGGACCCCTACAAATCTGCTGGGCTAGACAATCTGGACCCTTTCTTTCTAAAATTATCAGCTGCAATTGTTGCAACCCCTATTACTAGCCTGTTCAACCTCTCTTTCGTATCGTCTGAGATCCCTAGAGATTGGAAAGCTGCCGCGTTCATCCCCCTCTTCAAAGGGGGAGACACTCTAGACCCAAATTGTTATAGACCAATATCCATCCTGCCCTGCCTTTCTAAAGTCTTCGAAAGCCAAGTTAGCAAACAGATCACTAACCATTTCGAAACCCACCGTACCTCCTCTGCTATGCAATCTGGTTTCCAAGCTGGTCATGGGTGCACCTCAGCCACGCTCAAGGTACTAAACGATATCATAACCGCCATAGGGTTAACAGCCGTGTTCATCGACCTGGCCAAGGCTTTTGACTCTGTCAAACACTGCATTCTTATCGGCAGACTCAACAGTCTTGGTTTCTCAAATGACTGCCTCACCTGGTTCACCAACTTCTTCTCAGATAGAATTCAGTATGTCAAATACAAGGGCCTGGCAATCTCTATGGGGGTGCCACAGGGTTAAATTATTGGGCCGACTCTATTCTCTATATATATCAATGATGTCGCTCTCTCTGCTGGTGACTCTCTGATCCATCTCTACGCAGACGACACCATTCTGTATACATCTGTCCCCTCCTTGGACACTGTGTTAACAAACCTACAAACAAGCTTCAATGCCATACAACACTCCTTCCGTGGCTCCAACTGCTCTTAAATGCTAGTAAAACTAAATGCATGCTTTTCAATCGAATGCTGCCCACACCCACCCACCGGACTATCATCACTACCCTCGATGGGTCTGACTTAGAATACGTGGACACCTACAAATACCTAGGTGTCTGGTTAGACTGTAAACTCTCCTTCCAGACTCACATTAAGCATCTCCAATCCAAAATTAAATCTAGAAGTGGCTTCCTATTTCGCAACAAAGCCTCCTTCACTCATGCTGCCAAACATGCCCTTGTAAAACTGACTATCCTACCGATCCTTGACTTTGGCGATGTCATTTACAAAACTCTATTGGATGCAAATTGCAAATTGGATGTAGTCTACCACAGTGCCATCCGTTTTGTCACCAAAGCCCCTTACACTACCCACCACTGCGACCTGTATGCTCTCGTTGGCTGGCCCTCACTGCATATTCGTCGCCAAACCCACTGGCTCCAGGTCATCTATAAGTCTTTGCTAGGTAAATCCCTGCCTTATCTCAGCTCGCTGGTCACCATAGCAACACTCACCCTTAGCATGCGCTCCAGCAGGTATATTTCACTGGTCACCCCCAAAGCCAACACCTCCTTTGGCCTCCATTCCTTCCAGTTCTCTGCTGCCAATGATTGGAACGAATTGCAGAAATCCTTGAAGCTGGAGAATACCATCTCCCTCAATAACTTTAAGCACCAGCTGTCAGAGCAGCTTACCGATCACTGCACCTGTATACAGCCCATCTGTAAATAGCCCACCCTACTACCTCATCCCCATATTGTTATTTTTGCTAATTTGCACTCCAGTATCTCTATTTGCACATCATCATCACATCACTATCATTCCAGTGTTAATGCTAATTTGTAATTATTCCGCCACTATGCAGAATAAATTTTCCCTCATGGATCAATAAAGTATCTACCTACCTACCTACCTACCTACCTACCTACCTACCTACCTACCTACCTACCTACCTACCTACCTACCTACCTACCTACCTACCTACCTACCTACCTACCTACCTATCTATCTATCTATCTATCTATCTATCTATCTATCTATCTATCTATCTATCTATCTATCTATCTATCTATCTATCTATCTATCTATCTATCTATCTATCTATCTTATTGTCCTACCTTCCTAATCTTACTACATTTGCACACACTGTACATAGATTTTCTATTGTGTTATTGACTGTACGTTTCTTTATCCCATGTGTAACTCTGTGTTTTTTTTGTCGCACTGCTTTGCTTTGTCTTGGTCAGGTCGCAGTTGTAAATGAGAACTTGTTCTCAACTGGCCTACCTGGTTAAATAAAGGTGAAATAAACAAATATTTTAGTTCAGTGTAGTTTGTTGCTAGCAAACTTGGTAATATTGCCACATAATTCAAAAATATCAGTTGCTGAAAACAGCTGGTCAAACTAGAAACATTTGGAAGGATTTGACATATTTAGTGGCAGAGGGGACCAGAGAAATTCATGTTAATCTCTCACCACATTATGTCATCAGATGCTCAAAAACAAATATGTCTCTGCAAAAACATATCAATGCTAGCTAGCTAGCTTTCCAATGTATCCCGTTTTAGTTTGTGTGGTTGTTGGTTTAGCTTTCTGTAACTTTGTAGCAAGTACAGTCTACATGTTTAGGTGCATATTGCATCTGTCCTGTTATGTGGTTTTAATGTCCATTCTAGAATGCACTTCTAGCCAATCAGTGTATTACAGTGTATTGGGTTCAATATGGGTATAAGTTACTGAAGGCTACTTAGATCACAATAACACTGCTTTCTGCTATCATGAGGATAGCGTTAGTATAACATGCTTGCAGTTACAGTTGACATGAAATGTTGTGATCTTTCTGGTACAATACATGTGTTTGTCAAGGATTAAACACTATTAATGGAACACAAGCAAATGACCAACAAGAGAACATCACAGTAATTCTTGGGTGAAAACACTTTTTTAATACAAGATTTCAACATACAATGTCTAGTGGCATAAATAAAACAATGGTATTAAACACAGAAAAAAAATGCATTTTCACTGTGCATTATTTACTCAAGCATTCATACGTACAACCCTCTTTTCTAGGTTGTAAGTTTCCTATAGTCAAGGACAACTGTCAGGCTTTCCAACCGCTCAGTTTATCTCTTCCCCCTCTCTGCATTTTCTCTGTCTATTAGTCCTCGTATCTCCATCCCCATGGGGTGGCTGGCAGAGAGCCTAGCTCTTTGTCATGTGTTTTAGCATGTTTTAGCATGTCAATTGAATGTCTGTCTTATATATAGCAATGTGTTAAGCCAAGCCATGTAACTTTTCACTGTGCTGTAGTTTGGCAACCATTTTGTTTGCGAACCAGAGGAGTTCCATTTGTATCGGGAAGGCGGTGGGGGTATTTCAATAACACCAGAGGTAGTAAGGAAACAGGTATTTCAATAACACCAGAGGTAGTAAGGAAACAGGTATTTCAATAACACCAGAGGCGGTAAGGAAACAGGTATTTCAATAACACCAGAGGGGCTAAGGAAACAGGTATTTCAATAACACCAGAGGCGGTAAGGAAACAGGTATTTCAATAACACCAGAGGCGGTAAGGAAACAGGTATTTCAATAACACCAGAGGCGGTAAGGAAACAGGTATTTCAATAACACCAGAGGCGGTAAGGAAACAGGTATTTCAATAACACCAGAGGCGGTAAGGAAACAGGTATTTCAATAACACCAGAGGCGGTAAGGAAACAGGTATTTCAATAACACCAGAGGCGGTAAGGAAACAGGTATTTCAATAACACCAGAGGCGGTAAGGAAACAGGTATTTCAATAACACCAGAGGCGGTAAGGAAACAGGTATTTCAATAACACCAGAGGCGGTAAGAAACAGGTTTTCAATAACACCAGAGGCGGTAAGGAAACAGGTATTTCAATAACACCAGAGGCGGTAAGGAAACAGGTATTTCAATAACACCAGAGGCGGTAAGGAAACAGGTATTTCAATAACACCAGAGGTAGTAAGGAAACAGGTTTTCAATAACACCAGAGGCGGTAAGAAACAGGTATTTCAATAACACCAGAGGCAGTAAGGAAACAGGTATTTCAATAACACCAGAGGCGGTAAGGAAACAGGTATTCAATAACAAAATGACAAACACAGTACTGAATGTCCCCCTGAAACCATGAATTATTATAATTATCACTATTACTATTGTTACTCTCATCATCATCATTCCAATTGTAAGTACTAATTCAGTCATGTATGTAAAAACTAAATGAAGACGACATATTAGCAAACAAAACAATATTGTAAAATCTGCACCTTGTCGGAGTTTAAGAGGCTTTCAGTCAGTGCTGCTTGCTGTGTATGAAGAAATCCCTTTCTAAGGCTGATGTGATTTGACACACACCAATCCCTACATTTCAAACGGGCAAAAAGGAAAGCTAAAGAAAATCAACAACATTTCAAGACCTTCTATGGTCAGATGCCGTACTGTCTGGAATCCTACTGTCTGGAATCCTACTGTCTGGAATCCTACTGTCTGGAATCCTACTGTCTGGAATCCTACTGTCTGGAATCCTACTGTCTGGAATCGTACAGGAGCTAAACGTTAACGTCTATACCTCAGGACAGCTATCGTGTTCTCAATGAAAAGAACAATGTGTTTTTGTTGATTCCATATCCTTTGTAATACTGTTGCTAATAACTGAATGCAGAAATGTAACTGAAATACTGAAATGTAATGCTGAAATGTAACTGAAATACTGAAATATAATGCTGAAATGTAACTGAAATACTGAAATGTAATGCTGAAATGTAACTGAAATACTGAAATGTAATGCTGAAATTTAATTGAAATACTGAACCGACAGATAAGATATTCTGTCAACAAGGCATTTGAATCATCTCCTCGAAATTTGAGTCAAAATCCAAACTTAAGAAACACACGTCACTAACACTTTCACTTACATCATGCACGGTTTTAACACAACATGTATGCTTGAGTGTGTTAAACGTACTTGCCTTAAGTTAGCATTTGATTCTTTGCTAGCCTAATGAACTGAGCTTAATGCTGAAATGATACACCAATTAAAATATATACAAACAAAAAAGACCTCAAAAAGGACATGTAGTGTCCACTTACCTAATGTTCTATGAATCAAACAGGATAGCATCTTCATCAATCTCAGTAAATGTCATCAGTAACTACACCACCGGTCAAAAGTTTGGAATATTACTCATTCAAGGGTTTTTCTTTATTTGCACTATTTTTTACATTGTAGAATAAAAGTGAAGACATCAAAAGTTTGAAATAACACATATGTAATCATGTAGTAACCAAAAAAGTGTTAAACAAATCAAAATATATTTTATATTTGAGATTCTACAAATAGCCACCCTTTGCCTTGATGACAGCTTTGCAGAAAAAGCCATATCTCAGACTGGCCAATACAAATAAAAGATTAAAATGGGCAAAATAACACAGACACTGGACAGAGGGAGATATGGGTTTTTCTTTGCAACTCTGCCTAGAAGGCCAGATTCCCGGAGTCGACTTTTCACTGTTGACGTTGAGAATGTTTTTTTGCGGGTACTATTTAATGAGGCTGCCAGTTGAGGACTTGTGAGGCATCTGTTTCTCAAACTAGACACTCTAATGTACTTTTCCTCTTGCTCAGTTAAGCACCGGGGCCTCCCACTCTTCTTTCTATTCTGGTTAGAGCCAGTTTGTGAAGGGAGTAGTACACAGCGTTGTACGAGATTTTCAGTTTCTTGACAATTTCTTGCATGGAATAGCCTTAATTTCTCAGGACAAGAATAGACTGATGAGTTTCAGAATAAAGTTATTTGTTTCTGGCCATTTTGAGCCTGTAATCAAACCCACAAATGCTGATGCTCCAGATACTCAACTAGTCTAAAGAAGGACAGTTTGCTTCATTAATCAGCACAACAGTTTTCAGCTGTGTTAACATAATTGCAAAAGGGTTTTCTAATGATCAACTAGCCTTTTAAAATTATAAACTTGGATTAGCTAACACAACGTGCCATTGGAACACAGGAGTGATGGTTGCTGATAATGGGCCTCTGTTCGCCTATGTAGATATTCCATAAAAAATCAGCCGTTTCCAGCTACAATAGTCATTTACAACATTAACAATGTCTACACTGTATTTCTGATCAATTTGATGTTATTTTAACGGTAAAAAAAAACAAAACAAGGACATTTCTAAGTGACTCCAAACTTATGAACGGTAGTGTAGATAGATGAAGGTCTGCTTCCATAATAAATGCACACTCAAAAAGTAACACTTGGTATCTGGCAAAACCAAATTATGTAGGTACATCATCATCATTATGCGAGCACATTATTATGTGGGTAGTACATCATCACTCATCTAACCTGCATTGACCACTCACCACCACCGGACAGCACCTTACATTATTGCAAAGGGTCACTTTCAAAGTCAAAACTCGTTAGCGAAGAACTTGAAAATGAAATAAAACGTTTGATTACATAAAATGGGTAATTCCGACTGTATAAAAGGAGGTACATTTCAATTCGACAATATACCAACAAAAAAAAACAAAAAAAATCACTTGAAATAGGTGACCAATGAGAAAAGGTTTAAAATGAAGAATCAATTCAATACGCTAAGATTTTACAAATTGCAGTAAAACTATTCATGTATTTATACATTTTTTTTTACAATTTGATGCTGTATCAAAAACGTTGTAAAAAAATTAGATAGAGATTTTATCAACCATTTTCTTCAGTGTTTTCTGGTATCTTGTTATTGGGATATTCACATTTCTTTCTTTCTCTCCCTCCAACTCTCACCCACTCCTCTCAACAATAACCTAAATGTTGTATACCTTTCAGGACATTCTCAATCACTCTCAACAGCACTAAACTGTTTCCCACATAAACTGTGAAACTAAGAGCATCATCACTACATAAAAAAATACTGACCCCTTGTCTAAAATAAACTGCAGGAGGCTTTTTCCATATCTGATTTAACTAAAAATACAACAGGCCAATCAATCGTTATTTACAGAAGACACTTGTCGCATCACCATAAAGGCAAAATGGCATTCAGATAATGATACTAATAACCAGGCCAGGGTGACCATCTGGTAATAACCAGGCCAGGGTAACCATCTGGTAATAACCAGGCCAGGGTAACCATCTGGTTGTCATTGCCTTTTAAGTTAATGTTGGCTAACCCTGACTAGGCCTACCTAATGGGTGTACCGTCCCTTTCTGATTGGGGGAAAAAGAGATCCTGCAGGCTATTTCAGTCAGGAGATCTGCTCAACCACCATCTATCTATCTATCTATCTATCTATCTATCAATCAATCAATCAATCTATCTATCTATCTATCTATCTATCTATCTATCTATCTATCTATCTATCTATCTATCTATCTATCTATCTATCTATCTATCTATCTATCTATCTATCTATCTATCTATCTATCTATCTATCTATCTATCTATCTATCTATCTATCTATCTATCTATCAACAGAACCTTCCAGATATAATGTTTAAAAACAAAATAATTTCTAATTATTTATTATTTTTAGGCTACCTTTGTTATGCTCATCTTGACTAGACATTGTGTGAATAAGTGTAATAACATACAATTAGTGTTAAAAGGCAAACGTTATTGAATCCAAACAGCCAACGCCCCATCGACCAGCCACCATGTTGTCTGGCTGTCTACAGGGTTGGCTGTCCCAGATCAACATGGTTATGTTGTGTTTGTATTATTCAAAATAATTAAAGCCAGTCAAAAACAGAAGAAAACTAGAACCAAAGACACATTTAGTTTCAACAGGAGACAGGAGGGGTGTGTCTTCCCAAACTAGCTGTTCAGCTGTAGCCAATGAGACGACGACAGACTGAATAGTGTCATTGTTGTGGCAACTGTTGCCGAGGCTACCACCTAGTTCTCACTCCCTCCCATCTTTCAACCTTAACTCAGCCTTGATCAGATGATCAGCCCAAAACCCTCCCAACCCAAAATATCCAAAGTTCATTACCACTTAGCCGAGCCTCTACCCTCCTCCTGCCACCCCTTATTTCCAAACAGACAACACTGGTGTGAGACGGTTACAAGTCCCCCTGCTTCCCCTCTCCTCCTCTGGAGGAGCCAGCTAACTTTAGGGGGGCACGTAGGGTGGTGGGGATCTGTAGGGGGTCATGTTCTTTGGACGAGAGCCTTTACCTTCCATGGGGACAGTGAAGGGGGGCGGAGGCTGGTAGGGAGGGGCATTGGGGTCCTCATCCCTTAGAGCCGTGTACTCCCCCAGAAGGTCCTGGTTCAGGGGGGTGGTCTCTGGACTGGCCATGTTGGGGTACTCCGGCGGGGGCAGTGGGGGTTTCTCCTCCTGCAGGATGAGGGGCATGGAGGAGGACGGAGGAGGCTTGGAGTCGTCAAGCTCATCTGCGAAGATTATGGGCACCCCCTTCTTGATGAAGGTAGCCTGGTCCTCGATTGTCAGCTTGCCCTTGCGCTTCTTACGGTAGCAGATCATGGCGATGATGCCAGCGATCAGCAAGATGGCCGCCACCACCACTGCAGGGATGACCGTGTGGAGGTAGACGTCGTCCGTGCTCTGGCGTCCGGTGCCCAAAACCGGGGTGACGGCAGGGGGGATAGGGATGGTGATTTCACCTGGCGGGACGAATATGTAGTTCCAGCAGGCGGCCGTCCCTTTGACCTTGATGTCCATGGGTTTGAATTCAGGCTCCATGGTGGAGATGAAGGTCTGGGAGGGCCTTCCCTGGGCATCGGAGATCCTCCTGGACATGGTCTGGATCTGCTCCTTGGGGCAGGGGTTCTGCTGGAGGCTGTTGTTGGTCCACTCCACCACGATGGATCCCTTGGTGATATTCCTCAGGGTGACCGTGCTGCTGTTGCGGTCCCCAAACGAGTATGCCAGTTTCTTGATGAGCAGGATCTTCTTGTGGATGTCGTTGGTCACCTGACGAGGTTCCCCGTGGAAACGAGCCTGGAACAGGACCGGGGACTTATCGTTGGAAGCCCAGCGGTTCACACGGACCTCAAAGGCGTCGATCGCATTTAGACCACCCTTATCAGTGGCCTGCATGAAGTACTCGTGCTTCCCAACGTGGTTCGAGTCAGGTAGACCATACAGCAGCTGACTTGTGCTATTAAACTGTATCCAGGAATCATCTCCGACCACTTTGTTGTGGTTCATCCTCAATGTCAAACTCAGCTTGTCTGTCGTACCGTCCTCCTTGTCAAAGAATGTATCAGATGGGATTTTCACTTCAAAGTATGTGCCCACGAAGGCATTGACCTGATCGATGGGGTTGCGGAGATCTGGTTTCTCATTACTTGGGTCAGGCATGATGGACGAAGTGGTGGTGCGCCTGGCTGGTTTGGCTGTAGTGGTCTTGGGCTCCCTTGGCATCGGAGTGGTCTTTGGTCCCTTTGGCTTCTTGGTTGGCTTTCTGGTGGCGACTGTGGTGGGTGGAGTGAGTGTCGGTGTAGCTTCCACAACGGTATGCCTGGTCATGGTGGGTTGAATCGAGATGGTGCTAGTCGACTCCATCACTCTGGTTGGCAGGGGAGCACCCTGAGTGGGAGTGTGGGCATAGGAGTCTCTGACACGGATCGTGGGCTTCATGGGCAAGGGCACAGGCCCTCTCATGGGTGGGGCAGAGGTGTCCGTGGGGGCAGCAATGGCAGGCGACAACAGGGTGGGTACAATGCGAACATGGGGTTCGACGACAGACGTTGGGGGAAGCCCAGCTAGAACAGGAGTAGGGGTATTGCTGAGCTGGCGCCTCACCCGTTTGGGGATATGAGGCTTCTTGTTGGCAATGTGCCAACCGACAACCGGATATCCCAACTGAGCCGACATAGTGCCCTCTTTAGCTGGTGCCTGGACGCTGCTGATGTTGGGGACATTACTCTGGTCCAGGGAACAGCCCAGTTTCCAGGATAACAGCGCACCGTTCTCTACCACCTTCTTTGCATTTCCTGGTCCGGCCATGAAGGCGGACATGTCAAACAATCTGTTGTTGACCACGGGAAGTATTTTCATGTGCTGGAGCGCCACGCCAGAGAACTTCTTCATCTTGGCCAACAGCTCCACCCTCTGTCTGGAGCTCATCTTGGTGAGGTCGGCATCCAGAATCACAGTGAGCACCGTCACCGGCTCCTCGTTGCCACAGACGAACGGCTGGACCTCGTTATTGGAGTTGTTGGATGATGACTGGATGGCTACCTGGATCGGGTCGGTGTCAGAGTGCTCCTCTGGGTGCACCTCGATGGAGAAGATGTCTTGGCTGCCATTGGATGTGGAGACGGAGATATAGTGGACACCCTTGTCCTCCCCCAGTGGTAGACCCTGTAGGACGTTTCTCTTCGAGTCCCAGTGCAGCCATGTTGGTAGCGTCTCCTTGCCTGACTCAGTTATCTGAAGAATAAAAAGATAAAAAAAGTCCCTTTTGTTTCAATTAATAATTTAAGATAAAATAGAAGAAAACAACAACATGAAAAATAATATGTTTACAAAATTAGAAATGTCTGTTCTACTCACAGCATGACTGTTTCTTTGATTATGTAACTTGTTTACAATTAATTAAAGATGCACTATGCAGAAATAAATAATACTGTTGACGTTGAGACTGGTGTTTTGCGGGTACTATTTAATGAAGCTGCCAGTTGAGGACATGAGAGGCGTCTGTTTCTCAAACTAGACACTCTAATGTATTTGTCCTCTTGCTCAGTTTTGCACCAGGGCCTCCCACTCCTCTTTCTATTCTGGTTAGAGACAGTTTGCGCTGTTCTATGAAGGGAGTAGTACACAGCATTGTACAAGGTCTTCAGTTTCTTGGCAATTTCTCACATGGAATATCCTTCATTTCTCAGAACAAGAATAGACCGACGAGTTTCATAAGAAAGTTATTTGTTTCTGGCCATTTTGAGCCTGTAATCGAACCCACAAATGCTGATGTACAGATACTCAACTAGTCTAAAGAAGGCCCGTTCTATTGCTTCTTTAATCAGCACAACAGTTTTTCAGCTGTGCTAACATAATTGCAAAAGAGTTTTCTAATGATCAATTAGCCTTTTAAAATGATAAACTTGGATTAGCTAACACAACTTGCCATTGGAACACAGTAGTGATGTTTGCTGATAATGGGCCTCTGTACACCTATGTGTATATTCCATAAAATATCAGCTGTTTCAAGCTACAATAGTCATTTACAACATTAACAATGTCTACACTTGTAAGGGCTGTGTTGTGGTTAGGCCGCTGACTCCCACCAGGGGGAGTAGAGGAGCCACAATCCAGTCCTCACATCAGTTATTAGGGGAAGATAATGATCCCCAATCAGAGACAGCTGTCTAGTGTTTCACTGCCAGAAACGTAAGTCACTGTGTTTTATTGTTTCACTCTCCTTTTATTTTATGCCTCGTGAGAACAACTCATTAAATAAAAAGGATGACACTTCACCAGCGCTCCGTCTATCGTCCCTTCAATACTCCGCACCGTGACAACACTGTATTTCTGATCAATTTGATGTTATTTTAATGGACAAAAAATTCTGCTTTTCTTTCAAAAAACAAAGTGACGGTAGTGTATTGGACAAAACACAAATCCCGACAAGAGACACCACAACACTACATAAAGAGAAACCTAAGACAACAACACAGCATGGCAGCAACACAACATGGTAGCAGCACATGACAACACAGCATGGTATCAACACAACATGGTAGCAGCACAAAACAGGGTACAAACATTATTGGGCACAGACAACAGCACAAAGGGCAAGAAGGTAGAGATGACAATACATCACAAAAAGCAGCCACAACTGTCAGTAAGAGTGTCCATGATTGAGTGTTTGAATGAAGAGATGAAGATCAAATCAAATCACATTTTATTGGTCACATACACATGTTAAGCAGATGTTATTGCTGGTGTAGCGAAATGCTTGTGCTTCTAGCTCCAAAAGTGCAATAATATCTAACAAATTCACAACAATACACATAATACACACTACTCTAAAGTAAAGGAATGGAATTAAGAATATATAAATATTTCGATGAGCAATGTCAGAGCGGCATAGACTAAGATACAGTAGAATACAGTTTATACATAGAGATGAGTAACGCAAGATATGTAAACATTATTAAAGTGACTATTGTTCCATTATTAAAGTGGCCAGCGATTTCAAATATATGTACTGTATATAGGGCAGCATCCTCTAATGTGCTAGTGATGGCTATTTAACATGCTGATGATCTTGAGATAGAAGCTGTTTTTCAGTCTCTCGGTCCCAGCTTTGATACACCTGTACTGACCTCATCTTCTGGATGGCAGTGAGGTGAACAGGCTGTGGCTCAGGTGGATGTTGTCCTTGATTATCTTTTTGGCCTTCCTGTGGCAATGGGTGCTGTAGGTGTCCAGGAGGGCGAGAAGTTTGCCCTCAGTAATGCGTTGGCGCAGACCTCACAACCCTCTGGAGATCCTTGCGGTTGCGGAGGGTGCAGTTGCAGAGCCCAACAGGATGCTCTCAATTGTGCATGTGTAAAAGTTTGTGAGGGTTTTAGGTGCCAAGCCAAATTTCTTAAGCCTCCTGAGGTTGAAGAGGCGCTGTTGCACCTTCTTCTCCACACTGTCTGTGTGGGTGGACCATTTCAGTTTATCAGTGATGTGTACGCCAAGGAACTTTAAGCTTTCCACCTTCTAGGGTGTCAGGTAAGGTAGAGGTGATATGATCCTTGACTAGTTTCTCAAAGCACTTCATGATGACAGAAGGGAGTGTCCCCAAATCCCCTGTGACCATCAGCATATGTGACTATCAGTGTCAATACTATCAATATCGAGAGATCGAATATGTCCGTAAACACTCCAGCCAGCTGGTCTGCGCATTCTCTGAGGACGCGGCTATGGATGCCGTCTGGGCCTGTAGCCTTGTGAGGGTTTACTCCATCAAAGATGAACTGGCTTCTAGGTAAATGGGACAGGAACTTGAGTCCTTGATACCGCTGGCAATCAGGATTAACAACCGCCTCCGAGAACGCGCGAGACAGCGCCTTTTTGACACCACCCCAGTATCCCGGTTTCCTGAGCACCCCAAGCCCCCCAAGCCCAGCAATGAGGAGCCCATGCAGCTGGGTCGCACACGTCTGAGCCCACAGGAACGTCACAGGCACATGCGCAAAGGCTGCTGCCTCAACTGCAGAGGTCTCTGCCATCTCCGTGCTACATTCCCAGAGCTGACGGGAAACGCCAGGGCTCGCTAGGACAAGGGGAGACCCTGACGAGCTGTCTCTACCCGCAACCCTCTACTGAGACAACCGTCAGCACCAGTTTCAAGTTTTCGTGGACTCCTGGGCCGCGGATAATATAATGAATCAAGTCTTCGCCAGATAATTGTAAATTCAAGCCCTTGATGTACATCCCATTGGCTCCGGCCAGGTAGAATATCAGACCAAACCCAATCTACTGCAGGTTGGGCTGAACCACTCAGAGACTCTTAGTTTTCTTTTGATCACTGCTCCCGAGAACCCCCTTATCCCAGGGTACCCCTTGCTAGCGCTACATAACCCACTATACTCCTGATCCACTGGACACCTACTAGACTGGGATAAGAACAGCCAGATTAAATGTCTAAGAACCCCAACAAGAGCCTCGCCGTGTCCTCCTGCATCCAATGAAGACTAAGATTTCTCCCGTATTGTGGATCCCGTGGTATGGAGTATTGAAACCACGGTACAACAAGGTCAGACCCGAGAACCGGACCCCAGCGGGGGTCCCACTAACAGACTTTATGTTCCGCGATCAGCATGTTCTCGAGTACTACAATGGGGACACTCCTCTATATTAAGTGGGCATCCAGGGGGTTAATCGGACACTGGAGTACCTGAGGCGGAAATTCTGGTGGCCCAACATGATTGAGGATGTGAGATCCTTTGTTGTCTCCCGTCTCAAGCTGCTAAGAACCAGTCCCTTCTCTCCCCCCACACCTGCCCCTTCGCCCCTTCGACTTGTTGATGGTCGCCTGGCCTACACTGTCCGGCGTCGGTCTGAGGCACGCTGCAGTATCTGGTGGACTGGGACCGCTACGGCTCTCTCACTTCACACCTCAATGCTAATTGAAGTTGCAGCCGGATCTGTTCTGTCCCTGGCAGCTTTAACTTTAGCATTCAGTCCTTATAAAGTAAAATACATCATTGGCATTTTTTCTTATTCTTGGCATTAAAAGTAGCTCCACATTACTCACTCAGTTAACATTACTCACTCAGTTAACATTACTCACTCAGTTAACATTACTCACTCAGTTAACATTACTCACTCAGTTCCAGGTTGGATGGTGTTCCAAGTTTCTTGTGCTTCTTTTGCTGGTCGTTCGTTTGCCAGAGCATTTACTGTATAGACCTTGGAAATAAGAATCTTTGGTAGTAGGAATCCTTCCAGGTCATTCTGTCCAAAATCAGGTTGTAGGTTTGGAGTTTGGATTATGTTGTGGAGGTTAGTATCCTGTATACTGTATGTCCTTGAGGAGAAATCCAAGTTTATCTAACTCTTTTTGTAAAAACATGCTGAAAAATGCATGAGCCCATCTGCAAGGGGCTTCTTCAACATGGGGCTTCTTCAACATGGGATTTCTTCAGCATGGGGCTTCTTCAACATGGGATTTCTTCAGCAAGGGGTTTCTTCAACTAATGTGTCCTATGCTTCCCAACAAGTTAATTTTTGCAGCTGATAAATCGCATAGTTGATAAATTATGTAGATACCGGCGCTCCCTAGATGGATCATTAATGGTCTAAACAGTACACAGCCATCACCAGGGGAAGACTGGAAACAGCATCTGGGCTTTTTACAGCATTCAGTCTCTCAGCCTCCAAGCTTTTAGAAACACTCCCTCCTGTGCGCTTACAAACACACACACACACACACACACACACACACACACACACACACACACACACACACACACACACACACACACACACAGGCCAGTACGTTGGCACATGCAGGCAGACAGACGTGTAGATAAGCACATAGCCACACACGCAGGAGGTGAACACACACACAGTCTTCCCATTAACACTCCTACACCTCCTACCGCTGCATCAGAGCAGATGTGGCTATTTTGGAGAGAAGCTTTAATAACGATGTTGATGGGTAATGTGGTGATCTATCAGCCGAAGATGATGTGTGTGTGAGATGATGATGAGTATACAGCAGTAGGCAGCTGCTCACCCCTTTCTCCCCACCTTCATAGTGAAGTTAATTAAACCAGGGGCTGTTAATCTCATCAAAGACACTAACTCCTGCTTCCCAAATGGCACCCTATTCCCTATATAGTGCACTACTTTTGACCAGAACAATAGGAAACAGGGTGCCATTTGTGACTCATTCACTAACTGTTTGATGAATACTGTACTGATTTCTGCTAATAGCCCCCAAACCCCCCCGTGACAATCAGCATATCTGACAATCAGCATATCTGACTATCAGTGTCTCTGACTATCAGTGTCTCTGACTATCAGCGTCTCTGACTATCAGCGTCTCTGACTATCTGCACTATCAGTGTCTCTGACTATCAGCACTATCAGCATCCCTGACCATCTGCGTCTCTGACTATCTGTGTCTCTGACTATCTGCACTATCAGCATCTCTGACTATCAGCCTCTCTGACTATCTACACTATCAGCATCCCTGACCATCTGCGTCTCTGACTATCTGTGTCTCTGACTATCTGCACTATCAGTGTCTCTGACTATCAGTATCTCTGACCATCAGCACTATCATTGTCTCTGACTATCAGCACTATCAGCATCCCTGACCATCTGCGTCTCTGACTATGAGTGTCTGACAATCATCATCTCTGAATATCAGCACTATCAGCATTTCTGACTATCAGCATCTCTGACAATCAGCACTATCAGTGTCTCTGACTATCAGCACTGATAGTGAGACACTGATAGTGACTATCAGCACTATCAGTGTCTCCGACTATCAGCACTATCAGTGTCTCTGACTATCAGCACTTTCAGTGTCTCTGACTATCAGCATCTCTGACTATCAGCGTCTTTGACTATCAGCAGAATCAGTGTCTCTGACTATCAGCACTATCAGTGTCTCTGACTATCAGCACTATCAGTGTCTCTGACTATCAGCACTATCAGTGTCTCTGACTATCAGCACTATCAGTATCTCTGACTATCAGCATCTTTGACTATCAGCAGAATCAGTGTCTCTGACTATCAGCATCTACACACTGTATGAGGAGAAAATAGATCTATGATGTCATGGAGGAAAAAGAGGGAGGGAGGGATGGAGGGATGAGAAATGACCAGATAAGCGAGGGGAGGAGTGTAGAATTTGCCAGAGCATCGAGGCTAATCAACATCTAAGTATCGAAGACATTCTGTACTGTTTGCATTAATGATATGTTGTGCCCTAGATCTAGGCCTATGTAAACCACCATTAACTAACCCTTTCCTCATGTTGACATACATTAGCTAGGCCTAATTTGGCTATAATATATTTTACATACAGTATCAGCCTAATTGGCTTCATACAGCGTGTTCTAGAAACAAGACAAGCACCACTCTTCACATGACAATCAGGATAATGTTTTCTATATGCGTGATAACACACTCCTAGAATTAGGAGAGCAAACACAAAAACAGAACTTATTAAAACTAATCCAGTGATGCTCCAGTAGCCTAGCAAATTCATCCCACAGTCAACCAATGGTAACTAAGGCAGTAGCTGAGACAGTAGCCAGTAGCCACACACACTCACACTAAGGCTTCATATGAATGAGAGTCACGAAGGAAGAATGAGGCTTATTGTTGAGGAGGAGGAGGAGGAGGAGGAAGAGGAGGAGGAGGAGGAAGAGGAGGAGAATGAGGAGAGGAGGAGTGGTGGAGGAAAAGAGGTAGAGGGGAGAAGGAGAGGAGGAAGAGGAGGAGAAGTGGAGGAGGAGGAGAGGTGGAAGAGGAGGAGGAGAGGAGGAGGGGAGAGGTGGAGAAGGAGGAGAGTTGGAAGAGGAGGAGGAGAGGAGGAGGGGAGAGGTGGAGGAGAGGAGCATGGGAGGAGGATAGGAGGAGAGGTGGAGGAGATGTGGAACCCTGATGACAGCCCAAACGACAGCCCTGACTGCAGCCTTGACTATAGGCCTGACTGCAAATAGGCAGACAGACAAGCAGTCGTTAGGGTGGCTAACTAAACAGACAGTTAGAATGGGTAGCTAGACAGGCAGTTAGAGTGGGTAGCTAGACAGGCAGACAGACAGTTAGGGTAGGTAGCTAGACCGACAGTTAGGGTGGGTAGCTAGACAGGCAGTTAGGGTGGGTAGCTAGACAGGCAGTTAGGGTGGGTAGCTAGACCGACAGTTCGGGTGGGTAGCTAGACAGGCAGTTAGGGTGGGTAGCGAGACAGACAGTTAGGGTGGGTAGCTAGACCGACAGTTAGGGTGGGTAGCGAGACAGACAGTTAGGGTGGGTAGCTAGACCGACAGTTAGGGTGGGTAGCTAGACCGACAGTTAGGGTGGGTAGCTAGACAGGCAGTTAGGGTGGGTAGCTAGCCAGGCAGTTAGGGTGGGTAGCTAGCCAGGCAGTTAGGGTGGGTAGCGAGACAGACAGTTAGGGTGGGTAGCTAGACCGACAGTTAGGGTGGGTAGCGAGACAGACAGTTAGGGTGGGTAGCTAGACCGACAGTTAGGGTGGGTAGCTAGACAGGCAGTTAGGGTGGGTAGCTAGCCAGGCAGTTAGGGTGGGTAGCAAGACAGACAGTTAGGGTGGGTAGCTAGACCGACAGTTAGGGTGGGTAGCGAGACAGACAGTTAGGGTGGGTAGCTAGACCGACAGTTAGGGTGGGTAGCGAGACAGACAGTTAGGGTGGGTAGCTAGACCGACAGTTAGGGTGGGTAGCTAGCCAGGCAGTTAGGGTGGGTAGCGAGACAGACAGTTAGGGTGGGTAGCTAGACCGACAGTTAGGGTGGGTAGCGAGACAGACAGTTAGGGTGGGTAGCTAGACTTGTGGCTTCCATCAATGTAATTGTCTGCATCATTTCTAATCCCCACATTTTTTCTGTAAATATAAATATATACATTTAAAATGTATATTTTCCTTCATTATTTTCCCCTCACCCTACCTCCCCTAACTGGAGTAAATAATGGACAACGACACTTAGGCTTCTACTTCCAGTTTATACATGCTATGGGACACAGTGTATTTTACCCCTTCCATCTGTCTCTGAACACCATCCAGTTTTGATTTCTATTTGCCATACATTTTTTAACTGTGCTGTGATGTTTCACAAAAGTTCTGAACCTTTCTCATCTAATAGATTCTACAGATTGTAAATTAAAGATACAAATTTTTGCTAAGAGTATTGTTACATTACTGAACGATTGACTTTGACTTTTTAAATCACCCAGCAGTGCTATTTGTTAGTTAGCTCAAGATAAATGTTGCAAATATTCAGCCATTCTTTAATCTGCGACCAAAAACAAGCTACATATGGCTAGTACCAGAACTAATTATCTAAAGATTCTGTCTCTTTGCAGCAGAATCTGCAGAGCTGGGATGGTTGGATCCCCATATATATAACATCCTATCGGTTGCAAGAATTTTGTATAATAATTTAAATTTAAAAATGTGAAGTTTTAAATCCAGCATTGTTTTGTGTATCAGCTCATAAACCATCATCATCACCTGGTGAATTCTACTACTTTTACTCTCAATAGTAAGTTGAGACCCCGACAGAGACCCCGACAGAGACCCCGACAGAGACCCCGACAGAGACCCCGACTGAGACTCCGACAGAAACTCCGACTGAGACCCCGACTGAGACCCCGACAGAGACCCCGACTGAGACCCCGACAGAGACCCCGACTGAGACCCCGACAGAAACCCCGACAGAGACCCCGACAGAGACCCCGACAGAGACCCCGACAGAGACCCCGACAGAGACCCCGACTGAGACCCCGACTGAGACCCCGTCTGAGAACCCGTCTGAGACTCCGACTGAGACCCCGACTGAGACCCCGACAGAGGTATCAAATAAGATATGATGGAGGGAGGGAGGGAAACACATAAGGAGTCACATATTTGACCCATTTCTATCTGGTCCTCCATCCATCCTACTAATCCATGTTTTCCTCTGCCACACTGCCAAGCCTAACTTGGTTCAGTGCGAGCCTCTGTGTGTCAGAAAGGGAGGGGTGTCTTGATGACAGCTTTGTACAATATTGGCATTCTCTTAACCAGCTTCACCTGGAATGCTTTGTTGGCTGAGCACTTGTTGGCTGGATTTCCTTCACTCTGCGGTCCAACTCATCCCAAACCATCTCAATTGGGTTGATTGTGGAGGCCAGGTTATCTGATGCAGCACTCCATCACTCTCCTTCTTGGTCAAATAGCCCTTACACAGCCTGGAAGTTTGTTGGGTCATTGTCCTGTTAAAAAAAAATTATAGTGCCACTAAGCTCAAACCAAATGGGATGGGGTATCACTGCAGAATGATGTGGTAGCCATGCTGGTTAAGTGTGTCTTGAATTCTAAAGCAAAAATCTCAAATGTGGACTCATCAGACCAAAGGACAGATTTCCACCAGTCTAATGTCCATTGCTCGTGTTACTTGGCTGAAGGAAGTCTCTTCTTCCTATTGGTGTCCTTTAGTAGTGGTTTCTTTGCAGCAATTCGACCATGAAGGCCTGATTCACGCCGTCACCTCTGAACAGTTGATGTTGAGATGTGTCTGTTACTTGAACTCTGTGAAGCATTTATTTGGGCTGCAATCTGAGGCTAGTAACTCTAATGAACTCTGGATCTTCCTTTCCCGTGGCGGTCCTCATGAGAGCCAGTTTCATCATAGCGATTGTCACGACTCCCTCCGAAGATGCCTCCTCTCCTTGTTCGGGCGGGCTTCGGCGTTTGTTGGCACCAGCCTTCTAGCCACTGTCGCTCCCTTTTCATCATTCCATTGGTTTTATCTTGTTTTCACACACACACCTGGTACTTATACCCTCATCAGTCTGTGTATATATATATTCCCTCTGCTCCACCATGTCTTTGTGTGTTATTGTTCTATGTAAGAGGTTGCTAGCTCATGTTGAGCATCGTACGTTTATTCTCCGGGTTATGTTACCCGTGTGTTTATTTTCTCCAGTACGCATTTGTAAGTCGGACTGTATTGAGTTTACGCTTTGCTATGGATCGCTTTCATAGCCGATTAAACCTTACTCTTTGAATATCATCCTCCTGCGTCCTACTCACCTCTGACAGCGCTTGATGGTTTTTGCGACTGCACTCAAAGAAACGTTCAAAGTTCTTGACATTTTCTGTGTTGACTGACCTTCATGTCTTAAAGTAATGATGGACTGTTGTGTCTCTTTGCTTATTTGAGCTGTTCCTGCCATAATATGGACTTGGTCTTTTACCAAATACGGCTATCTTCTGTATACCACCCCTACCTCGTCACAACACAACTGATTGGCTCAAACACAGTAAGAAGGAAAGAAATTCCACAAATTAACTTTTAACAAGGTACACCTGTTAATTGAAATACATTTCAGGTGACTACCTCATGAAGCTGGTTGAGAGAATGCCAACAATGTGCAAAGCTGTCATCAAGGCAAAGGGTGGCTACTTTCCATGTGTTATTTCATAGTTTTGATGTCTTTACTATTAAAAACCCTAGACTGAGTAGGTGTGTCCAAACTGTTGACTGGTGATGTATCTCAATTAATGAGATACAAGCTGATTTCACTGTAACATATTGACAGTCAATAGATCTGGACATTTCACTTTCTTTCTGCACTTTTCGGTGTTAAAAAGGTAAAAAGAGATTTTGAAATAATTTGCTTTATATTGGCTTGAAAACAACAAGAATCTCACAAAATGACAAAAGGGCTGTGACTTAAATGTATTCTAAAGTTAAATGTATTTCCATTCCTTTTGAGCTAACAAGCCCTGCAATACACAAGCTACTCCTATTCACTGAAGTAGCCAAGCCCTCCAATACACAAGCTACACCTATTCACTGAAGTAGCCAAGCCCTGCAATACACAAGCTACACCTATTCACTGAAGTAGCCAAGCCCTGCAATACACAAGCTACTCCTATTCACTGAAGTAGCCAAGCCCTGCAATACACAAGCTACACCTATTCACTGAAGTAGCCAAGCCCTGCAATACACAAGCTACTCCTATTCACTGAAGTAGCCAAGCCCTGCAATACACAAGCTACACCTATTCACTGAAGTAGCCAAGCCCTGCAATACACAAGCTACTCCTATTCACTGAAGTAGCCAAGCCCTGCAATACACAAGCTACTCCTATTCACTGAAGTAGCCAAGCCCTGCAATACACAAGCTACACCTATTCACTGAAGTAGCCAAGCCCTGCAATACACAAGCTACTCCTATTCACTGAAGTAGCCAAGCCTGCAAGTAGCCAAGCCTTATCTAATGGGACCAGCTACAATGTAGCATTCTACCACGAGACACTACGTCAACAATTTTAATTGGCTGATGCTTACACTTAACCTTTTTCTAATGTTCGCCAGTATGGCCCCACAACATTTCTGAGATGAAAGAGAGGCGAGTGGGAGTGAGAAACCAAAGTAATTACACCAATAATTGTGAATAACTCGTGGCCCCACTGTATGGCTGTGAGGCCATTACAGCAACTGGGTGAATTGTCTTCTCTCTCTCTCTCTCTCTCTCTCTCTCTCTCTCTCTCTCTCTCTCTCTCTCAATGCTACCTTTACTACTGGTGACATACACTACCGTTAAAACGTTTGGGGTCACTTAGAAATGTCCTTGTTTTTGATAGAAAAGCACATTTTCTGTCCATTCAAATAACATATATCAGAAATACAGTGTAGACATTGTTAATGTTGTAAATGACTATTGTAGCTGGAAACGGCTGATTTGTAATGGAATATCTACATAGGCGTACAGAGGCCCATTATCAGCAACCATCACTCCAGTGTTTCAATGGCAGGTTGTGTTAGCTAATCCAAGTGTATCATTTTAAAAGGCTAATTTATCATTAGAAAAACCTTTTGCAATTATGTTAGCACAGTTGAAAACTGTTGTGCTGATTAAAGAAGCAATAAAACCTGCCTTCTTTAGACTAGTTGAGTATCTGGAGCATAAACATTTGTGGGTTCGATTACAGGCTCAAAATGACCAGAAACAAATTCTTCTGGAACTCGTCAGTCTATTCTTGTTCTGAGAAATGAAGGCTATTCCATGTGAGAAATTGCCAAGAAACTGAAGATCTCGTACAATGCTGTGTACTACTCCCTTCACAGAACAGTGCAAACGGGCTCTAACCAGAATAGAAAGAAGAGTGGGAGGCCCCGGTGCACAACTGAGCAAGAGGACAAGTACATTAGAGTGTCTAGTTTGAGAAACAGATGCCTCACAAGTCCTCAACTGGCAGCCTCATTAAATAGTACCCGCAAAAAAACATTCTCAACGTCAACAGTGAAAAGGCGACTCCGGGAATCTGGCCTTCTAGGCAGAGTTGTAAAGAAAAACCCATATCTTCCTCTGTCCAGTGTCTGTGTTATTTTGCCCATCTTAATCTATTCTTTTTATTGGCCAGTCTGAGATATGGCTTTTTCTTTGCAACTCTGTCTAGAAGGCCAGATTCCCGGAGTCGCCTCTTCACTGTTGATGTTTTGTGGGTACTATTTAATGAAGCTGCCAGTGCATAACCCATTAGGGCGTCCATCCACGGTACTCAGAATGACAGAAATCACATTTATTTCATGGTAATGCATAATGCTTAACAGAACATGCAACTCATGTAGTAATGAACCAGCCAATAAAATGTGATTTTCAAACATTTGCCAAAATGCAATTAGCAGGCAAAATGGACAGTAAATTAAAATCTTCCCAGTCATATTGTCTGGCGGAAGATTTTCCTAACGGAAACCCTGACACACACACACACATACACACCCTCAGGGGCCTCAGTAATGATTGGTTAGGGCTCTCACCTTCACCATGTTCCTGGAATAGTCCTTCTTCACCGGAACCTTCATCTGGAACACCCGGCCCACCACAGCAGAGGAGTCTGGGAATCCTGACACTCCCCCTGCTCCTACTGCAGACTGCTGGACTGCAGCCGCCACCGGCTCCAAGGCCTCCACTGCTGCCTCCACCACCTGGAAGTCTGAGAGTATGGAGGAGTGCATGGAGGCCTCCAGCTCCCCGGGTCCGTCCACCATCATGTCACCCAGCACCTCCACCTGTCCCTGGGATTGATCCAGTGGCCAGGCCCCTTGAGCCAGAGCTACTATGAGAGTCAGTAGCAGCAACACGCTAGTCCTGCTTCCCAGAGCTAAGCTCCCCAGACCAGGCATCCCCGCTCCAGCCTCCTCCACCGCTCCAGCCTCCTCCACCGCTCCAGCCTCTCCTCTCTGTTTATTGAGCATTCTTTGTCTTTTGTTAAGTATCTCTCAGACAAAGGAGGATGTCTCCTGGAGAGGACAGCATGCACCCCAACCCCACAATGACAGACACAAAGCTGATCCTAACCGACCCCACCTCCACTTTTCAATAGGGGCTCCTCTCTCTCTCTCTCTCTCTCTCTCTCTCTCTCTCTTTCTTTCTGAGAGTACCCTCTCCTTTTGCTTTGTTTTCTCCTCTCCCCTGTTCTTTTGTCAGAGCCTCTTCAGTGGTTCGAAGATCCAATTGTTAACCGAGCCTGTAGAAAGAGAAGACACAGGATTCATTAGGACAGGCTTTAAATACCAGGAGGAGTCTTAAAACTGCTAGACTGTTCAATATTTAACCTCAACTGTAAACACCTTGGAGTTCATTCTCTCTCTCGAACACCTTAAGAGTTAGGTTCATGATCTGTAGTCTGCACAAATCTCAATGTCAATAACATTCCAGGAAACAATGCACAGGTTTCCTATCGTAAGTTCACAGGTGTATAGCTATAGCTACATAATCAGATTAAAATTCAACCTCAAGGAGGAGGGAAGGAAGACACATCTCTCTAGCCCTGTTTACACCTGCTTCTAACTTACAGCCTTTGTTGTGATATCTAAAACAATTCAGACAATTAGACGATTAAAACACGCATTGTGATCTGATTGTGATCAGATCTTATAACTGTAAACAGACAAGATCAGGTCAAGCTCAGGAAGAAAGGCGCATGTTAACGGAAGATAAAAACAGAGCTTCTGTCTCTCTCTCTCTCTCTGTCTCTCTCTGTCTCTCTCTCTCCCCTGCTGTCTCTCTCTCTCCCTCGCTCTCTCTCTCTCTCTCCCCCGGTCTCTCTCTCTCTCCCTTGCTGTCTCTCTCTCTCTCTCTCCCCCTGTCTCTCTCTCTCTCCCCTGCTGTCTCTCTCTCTCTCTCTCTCTCTCCCTCGCTCTCTCTCTCTCTCTCTCCCCCTGTCTCTCTCTCTCTCCCTCGCTCTCTCTCTCTCTCCCTCGCTGTCTCTCTCTCTCCCTCGCTGTCTCTCTCTCTCTCCCTCGCTGTCTCTCTCTCTCCCTGGCTTTCTCTCTCTCTCCCTCGCTGTCTCTCTCTCTCTCCCTCGCTGTCTCTCTCTCTCCCTCGCTGTCTCTGTCTCTCCCTGGCTTTCTCTCTCTCCCTCGCTGTCTCTCTCTCTCTCCCTCGCTGTCTCTCTCTCTCCCTCGCTGTCTCTCTCTCTCCCTGGCTTTCTCTCTCTCTCCCTCGCTGTCTCTCTCTACCCTGCTGTCTCTCTCTCTCCCCTGCTGTCTCTCTCTCTCTCTCGCTCCCCCGCTGTCTCTCTGTCTTTCTCCCTTTCTCTCCCTCTGTGTCTCGCTCCTTGAATTCCCCAAGTCATAACAGCCAGAACAGTCCTATCCTCCACTCTAAAAGCAGCAAGGCCCAGGCCCCTGCCTCCGTCCCATTGACTAGTGAAACGTGGTGAAAAAGGGGTCAGCCCACAATACCAGCCCAGCTCAACTGAAGCCTTTCTTGGGAGTTCTGGGATGAATGCATGCCTTTTCCATTGTTTGGGCCTGGCTGGTAAGCTAAATTCAGGGTTGTTATTCATACAGGTCTTTCATGGGTGTGTGTGGGGGGGGGGGGGGGCAGCTCCACATATCTATACAACACAGCTTATTTCCCTGGAGGGCATGCTCAGCCCCTCTCTACTGGGAGCTCAGGGAAACAACTGAACAAGAGAGGTGGGAGAAAGAGAGAGAAAGAGACAGAAGTAAAGAGAGTGGTGGGAGAAGTAAAGAGAGTGGTGGGAGAGATATGGAAGGAGAGAGAGAGGTGGGAGAGATATGGAAGGAGAGAGAGAGAGAGAGAGAGAGAGAGAGATAGAGATAGAGAAAGAGAGAGAGGTGGGAGAGATATGGAAGGAGAGAGAAAGAGAGGTGGGAGAGATAAGAAAGGAGAGAGAGAGAGAGGTGGGAGAGATATGGAAGGAGAGAGAGAGAGAGAGAGGTGGGAGAGATATGGAAGTAGAGAGAAAGAGAGGTGGGAGAGATATGAAAGGAGAGAGAGAGAGAGGTGGGAGAGATATAGAAGGAGAGAGAGAGAGAGAGGTGGGAGAGATATGGAAGGAGAGAGAGAGAGAGAGGTGGGAGAGATATGAAAGGAGAGAGAAAGAGAGGTGGGAGAGATATGAAAAGAGAGAGAGAGAGGTGGGAGAGATATGGAAGGAGAGAGAGAGAGAGAGAGGTGGGAGAGATATGGAAGGAGAGAGAGAGAGAGAAACCTGTTCTACTAACACACTGAAGCCTCAGGACCAGAACATCCAATCACTTATTGAGAAACACAAGCACAAGAACAAAGTAAAATGCAGTTCTATCTGGCCCTGAATGGACAGGACACCATGGATAACTATCTGACCATGGTTACTGATCAAAACCTTAGAAAAACCTTGACCAAGTACAGGCTCAGTGAGCACAGCCTTGCCATTGAGAAGGGTAGACACAGGAAAACCTGGCTCCCTGTAGAGTAAAGGCTGTGCAACCACTGCACCACAGCAGAACCTGAGACAGAGTTGCATTTCCTGACCAAATGGAGAGAGAGAGAGAGGGGGGGGGGGGGGAGAGAGAGAGGGGGAGAGAGAGAGAGAGAGAGAGAGAGAGAGAGAGAGAGAGAGAGAGAGCGAGAGAAAGAGTGGGAGAGGGAGAGAGAGAGAGAGAGAGAGAGAGACATTGGGAAAGGGCAAGACAGAAGTGGGAGAAACAAGAGAAGAGGAGAAAGGAAAGAAGTGAGAGAGAGGGACTTGGTCACATGGTCTTGAGGGTTGATAATTCCCAGAGAAGACGAGAAAGTAATTCAGCCTAAACTTTACAACTAAAAGGTTCCTAAACCCACAGGAAGACTATGCTGTTTCCTAAGCTCTCCTTTGGCTTGTAATTTACTGCATGTAGCCAAGTTCTAAATTAATCAACAGACTGCACAGCTTCCATTTGAAATGTTCAAGTTAACAACAGCACAGAATCTATGAAAAAAACTACTAAAAACATGCATTTTTTGTCAGAAAAATTGAATTTGAATTGAATTTCTTAAATTGAGTAAGAATTGAATAAGACTTATTATCATAGAAAACAAGCAAAAAGCAGTAGTTTTGTGAAAACAATCACTGAAAAATGTGCCGGCAGTGAAAACTGCAGTGAATCCTTTTGCCCCGTTATTGAGTTGAAGCCAATGCTTTGAAGTTGAAGCTACACAGGATTCCAAAATCAGAATCCCTGAATCATATCATTCGTTATTGTTGATAACAGGTAGGCTACGGTGTCTATACAGGTACAAACCCTTCCCCTCCTTCATAAAACCCTTCCAGTATTCAGCCTGAACAATAAGCCTGATGGACCGGGGAGTGGCCTGGCAGAGTGGCCTGATGGACCAGGGAGTGGCCTGGCGGAGTGGCCTGATGGACCAGGGAGTGGCCTGGTGGAGTGGCCTGATGGACCAGGGAGTGGCCTGGCGGAGTGGCCTGATGGACCAGGTAGTGGCCTGGCGGAGTGGCCTGATGGACAACGGAGTGGCCTGGCAGAGTGGCCTGATGGACAGAGGGAGTGGCCTGGCGGAGTGGCCTGATGGACCAGGTAGTGGCCTGGCGGAGTGGCCTGATGGACAACGGAGTGGCCTGGCAGAGTGGCCTGATGGACAGAGGGAGTGGCCTGGCGGAGTGGCCTGATGGACAGAGGGAGTGGCCTGGCAGAGTGGCCTGATGGACAGAGGGAGTGGCCTGGCGGAGTAGCCTGATGGACCAGGGAGTGGCCAAATGGAGTGGCCTGCAGAGTGGCCTGATGAAGCAGGGAGTAGCCTAATGGACCAGGTAGTGGCCTCATGGACCAGGAAATGGCTTGACAGACCAGGGAGAGACCTGATGGGGCAGGGAGTGGCCTAATGGACCAGGGAGTGGCCTAATGGACTGGCCTGGCGGAGTGGCCTAATGGACCAGGGAGTGGCCTAATGGACCAGGGAGTGGCCTAATGGACCAGGGAGTGGCCTAATGGACCAGGGAGTGGCCTAATGGACCAGGGAGTGGCCTGTTAGTACGAAAGAACTTCAGATATGTGTCCCAAATGGCACCTTATTCCCTATATAGTGTATTACTTTTGACCAAGACCCATAAGCCTCTGTTCAAAAGTAGTGTACTACATAGAGTGCCATTTGGGACGAGGACCAGAACTGTCTCCTCTCTGGTAGACTAGCAGATAGATAGAGTTCCTCTCAGCACTCTGAGAAGACTAGCAGATAGATAAAGGAGAGACCTGAGACCTTGTCTTGTCCTCTCTTGATCAGCCGACCAGTCACCTGTCACCCCGCACAAGGAGAGACCTGAGACCTTGTCTTGTCCTCTCTTGATCAGCCGACCAGTCACCTGTCACCCCGCACAAGGAGAGACCTGAGACCTTGTCTTGTCCTCTCTTGATCAGCCGACCAGTCACCTGTCACCCCGCACAAGGAGAGACCTGAGACCTTGTCTTGTCCTCTCTTGATCAGCCGACCAGTCACCTGTCACCCCGCACAAGGAGAGACCTGAGACCTTGTCTTGTCCTCTCTTGATCAGCCGACCAGTCACCTGTCACCCCGCACAAGGAGAGACCTGAGACCTTGTCTTGTCCTCTCTTGATCAGCCGACCAGTCACCTGTCACCCCGCACAAGGAGAGACCTGAGACCTTGTCTTGTCCTCTCTTGATCAGCCGACCAGTCACCTGTCACCCCGCACAAGGAGAGACCTGAGACCTTGTCGTCTAAAACTGCAGAAAAGACACACAGAGTCCGTAAGACAGGCATCAACGACCACCCCACCAAAACTGATTCAGTCTGATGTGTGTCTGAAACGCCACCCTATTCCCTATATAGTGCACTAGTTTTGATCAGGGTCCATAGGGATTTGGTCAGAAGTATTGCACTAAGTAGGGATATGGAATAGGGTGCCATTTGGGACGCATCCAGAGCCAGAGTCTGAACCCAAGCTGGCTGTGAGCTCTGAGCCGTGGAATGGAATGGTCTTTGGCTTCCTGATAGCCTTCCCACATCAAAAAGAGACGTTTCATCAAAAGGAGGCCAGATCAGACCTGGGCTCTGGCTTTACCATCCACACTGACTGACTGGGCCTTTGTGAAGGAAAGAGAGAGAGGGAGAGAGAGAGATTGAGAGAGAGAGAGAGAGAGAGAGAGGGGCCAGATCTGACGGCTGATGCAGTCCACTGCTCATAGCTCAAAGATTAAGATTTAAATAGAGGTGGGTGGCTAGGAGTGATGTGTGTGTGTGTGTGTGTGTGTGTGTGTGTGTGTGTGTGTGTGTGTGTGTGTGTGTGTGTGTGTGTGTGTGTGTGTGTGTGTGTGTGTGTGTGTGTGTGTGTGCATTTGCATGCATGCCTGTGTGTGTGTGTGTATGTAGATGCCTGGGAGGTGGGATGAAAGGAGAGTGGGAGAAGTGAGGAGTGGACTAGTCTGAAAGACAGTCTACTTGAACCAGGTCACAACATGGCGGGGTGTCAGGTAGTTCCTAGTCTGAAAGACAGTCATCTTGAACCAGGTGACAACATGGCGGGGTGTCAGGCAGTTCCTAGTCTGAAAGACAGTCTACTTGAACCAGGTCACAACATGGCGGGGTGTCAGGCAGTTCCTAGTCTGAAAGACAGTCATCTTGAACCAGGTCACAACATGGCGGGGTGTCAGGCAGTTCCTGGAGGCACCATGGTGACACCTTTGTCTAGCATGGAATGAGGCCGGGGGACTGGCTGTGGCTTTAGAATAGAAGTGACAGACAGGCTTTACAATGACTAAAATGACTCATGTCCACTCCAGAATGTTCTAACAACACATTCACTACACTCTGAATGTTGTAACAATAAATTCTAGCCACTCTGAATGTTCTAACAACACATTCACTACACTCTGAATGTTGTAACAATAAATTCTAGCCACTCTGAATGTTCTAACAACACATTCACTACACTCTGAATGTTCTAACAACACATTCACTACACTCTGAATGTTCTAACAATACATTCTAGCCACTCTGAATGTTCTAACAACACATTCACCATATTGTCCAGCATGGTGGCTGCATCATGTTATGGGTATGCTACTCTGTGGACCATATTGTCCAGCATGGTGGCTGCATCATGTTATGGGTATGCTACTCTGTGGACCATATTGTCCAGCATGGTGGCTGCATCATGTTATGGGTATGCTACTCTGTGGACCATATTGTCCAGCATGGTGGCTGCATCATGTTATGGGTATGCTACTCTGTGGACCATATTGTCCAGCATGGTGGCTGCATCATGTTATGGGTATGCTACTCTGTGGACCATATTGTCCAGCATGGTGGCTGCATCATGTTATGGGTATGCTACTCTGTGGACCATATTGTCCAGCATGGTGGCTGCATCATGTTATGGGTATGCTACTCTGTGGACCATATTGTCCAGCATGGTGGCTGCATCATGTTATGGGTATGCTACTCTGTGGACCATATTGTCCAGCATGGTGGCTGCATCATGTTATGGGTATGCTACTCTGTGGACCATATTGTCCAGCATGGTGGCTGCATCATGTTATGGGTATGCTACTCTGTGGACCATATTGTCCAGCATGGTGGCTGCATCATGTTATGGGTATGCTACTCTGTGGACCATATTGTCCAGCATGGTGGCTGCATCATGTTATGGGTATGCTACTCTGTGGACCATATTGTCCAGCATGGTGGCTGCATCATGTTATGGGTATGCTACTCTGTGGACCATATTGTCCAGCATGGTGGCTGCATCATGTTATGGGTATGCTACTCTGTGGACCATATTGTCCAGCATGGTGGCTGCATCATGTTATGGGTATGCTGCTCTGTGGACCATATTGTCCAGCATGGTGGCTGCATCATGTTATGGGTATGCTACTCTGTGGACCATATTGTCCAGCATGGTGGCTGCATCATGTTATGGGTATGCTTGTCATCGGCAAAAAAAAGGAATAGAGCCAAATGCACATGCGGCTATTCTGTGTTCAGCGGTTAACAAAGAAACAGGTATTCCTATACGCTTCATTTAGAGTTATTAATGTATCTTTAGTTGTGATACAAACGTTGGGCTCTATGCTTTGATGTATGATACATAATACGGCTGCATGATGTGACTCTAATGATGAAAGGCATGAGCCCTGCTCTGTACTGCACTCACTTCATCAGTCTCTCATTCACTAATTCCCTATTTGACAATGCCTCGATTTTCCCGGCAGCATCCGCCTTTTGTGGCCAGTGGCCGTTGTGCCCTTGGGCTGAATATAGTAATTATAATTCCCTTCTCCTGGCTGTGTGCTCTGAAGCAACTCTCACTCACATGGCTCTCTCAGATAGCTCAATTCTTATTAGCCAATGTCCGTCACGTGATCAGGTCTTTCTCGCAGGCTACATGTGAAGACACACACATCGAGGAATTCTTATTGAATTCATAATATATGCTCAAAATGTATTTTGATTTAGAACGATCCTTAATCATGCACCTGTCTCGGATCAAAGGGGAAGAAAAGTCATTTATTGACTTAAACAGTGAATGGAGGACGCATTTCCCATGGTTGATTTTCATGAAATACAGGTAGTCTATACTCCTGTTGTAAAGAGAAGCAATGTATTTAATATTAGGAAAGTTGAGAAATAAATACAGTAGGCCTAGCCTATAGAAAGCTGATCCTCTTCTTTTTAATAGAGGCCCTCAAAACTCTGTTTTCTCACGCAATTGCACAGCCTATTGAAATGTTGCGCAAAATGAGCAACAGCTCATGAAGTGTTTGATTAGATTTTTTTATACATTTGCTTTGATGTCAGAGTGATTAGAGGGACAATAGAGTGCTGAGTACCAGACAGTTAGCTACTAATGACCATCAGCAGCATCAGAGCTTGGAGACTAAACGGTCAGGTGGAATTTGAATGTTGTCATGACTCGTGTCAGCCGGTGTGGCGGTAATATGGTCACCGTAGCAGCCCTAATAATAGTTTTTACTTAAATCGCCTTGAAAATCTATGGAAATAATTGAAAATGGCCGTCTAGCAATGATCAACAAAAAACTTCACAGAGCTTGAATAATGTTTAAAAGAATAATGGGCAAATATTGTACAATCCAGGTGTCCAAAGCTCTGAGGCCGTGTCTAGACTTGACAGTTCATACAGCTTTAGAACTCTGATAATAGAGTTCTGATCATAGAGTTCCGAATGCATCATGCATCTACATGTTAACGTGTCTTCCGTGTCCACAGTGTGTCTACTAGGGCTGAACGATTAATCGATTTTAAATCGAAATCGCAATTTGAAAAAACGTGATTAGCAAACCGCAAAGGCTGTGATTTGTTTTGCGCGGCCGGCCCAGGGTTCAACTGTCATGTCAATGGTTTTGCAAATTCATGCAGTCCTCCTTGTGTTAAAGTCATGCTCATCAAGTGTGCTCCTCGTGTACCAGTCATGCTCACCAATCAGAAGTGGCCTCAGGTGACTGCGTATACGCCCACCAACAACAAACACGTTACATTCGTGGTGCGGAAAGATGGCATCCGCTGAGCTGGATTTAGTCCAGAAAAAAAGCAGCTCCTCGGTGGTGTGGCAGTACTTTGGGTTTGAGACCACAGACGTGCATCAAAATAAGGTATTGCGCAACATCACTTTATCAGCACTTGAAAAAGCACCACAGGTAGATGTATAACGAGTGTAGGGCCAGACGCTGTAGCCCAGTCTGAGTCTAGTAGGCCTAAACAAACTACTGTTCAAGAGTGGTTTGCGACTTTATCTCTTGATCACCGCGAGGTAACAAACGCCGTAACGTAAAGACATGGTGTCCTTTAACAGCGTGACCAATTCAATTCCCTCCCGTACGTACTTCAGTCAAGCTGCCCTCCCAGAACTGTACGCAGAATGTAGGAAAAAAGTTGAGATGGAGCTGAAAAATGTATTACGCCACAACAACCGATTTGTGGTCAAGCAGGACGACCGAGCCGTACCTAAGTCTCACCGTACTCTTCATAAATGATGACTTTCAGTTGAAGAGTCGCTGCCTGCAAACGGCATACTTTCCTGTTTACCACAAGGGAGAGAATATTGCCCATGGACTCAGAGAGTCGATGTCCAGCTGGGGTCTGAAAGAAGAGGGCCAGACGTGCATCACCACTGATAATGGATCAACCATTATCAAAGCTGTGGAACTAAATCAATGGACCAGGCTTCAGTGTTTTGGCCACAGGCTGCATCTTGCGAGTCTCTCTCTCTATCTCTCTCTCAGATATTATTGTTTGAAAGCACTTTGAGATGCATTTTTTGTATGATAAGTTCTATATAAATATGAATTATTATTATTTAATGTGTTATTAATAATAATAACCTGCTTTACGATTTAAGAAAGTGCTATAAAAGTACCTTGTTTTGGTTCATGACTATTATTTTGTTTCTTCAGAACATTCTGTGAAAGACGACCCAAAAATAAAACGGGCAACAGGACTTTGCAAACAGTTGGTTGGCCATTTCTGGCACAGTTGGAAAAAGAAGACCCGACTCAGTAAGGCACAGCAAGCGTTAAATCTGCCGGAGCACTCGTTGATTACAGAGTGTCAAACAAGATGGGGCTCAAGGCAGAGGATGATTGGGAGGGTGTTGGAGCAGAACAGTGCCTTGTCTCAGGTCCTGTATGAAGACAGGAAGACACGTCACCTGGTCCCCACTTGGCAGGACACAGATGTCCTCGAATCAATGAACAACACCCTGCGTCCTCTCCAGGAGTTTACAGATGCCCTCTCTGGTGAAGAGTATGTAAGCGTGTCTTACCTGAAGCCAGTCCTGCATCTCATGAGAACATCAACTTTGGCTGTAAATGTCAAGGACACACCCCTTACCAAGGAGATAAAGTCAAGAGTCCTTGGCTACATGGAGGATAAATACAGTGACCCAGCCACACAAGAGCTTCTGGACATCACTTTGTTCCTTGATCCAAGATTAACTACATCAGTGCAGAGAATGTCCCAGACATCAAAGCAAGAGTGAATATTGAAATGGAACAGGTAGCACGAAAGGTAACTTGTCTTGTTTTTATGTGCACTTGAGTGAATACAAGATGCCACATGCAATATAAGTTATTGTATTTTGATTATTGTGTCTACACCTCCATGTAAACGTATCTACCGTGTCCACAGTATGTCTACACCTCCATGTAAACGTATCTACCGTGTCCACAGTATGTCTACACCTCCATGTAAACGTATCTACCGTGTCCACAGTATGTCTACACCTCCATGTAAACGTATCTACCGTGTCCACAGTATGTCTACACCTCCATGTAAACGTATCTACCGTGTCCACAGTATGTCTACACCTCCATGTAAACGTATCTACCGTGTCCACAGTATGTCTACACCTCCATGTAAACGTATCTACCGTGTCCACAGTATGTCTACACCTCCATGTAAACGTATCTACCGTGTCCACAGTGTGTCTACACCTCCATGTAAACGTATCTACCGTGTCCACAGTGTGTCTACACCTCCATGTAAATGTATCTACCGTGTCCACAGTGTGTCTACACCTCCATGTAAATGTATCTACCGTGTCCACAGTGTGTCTACACCTCCATGTAAATGTATCTACCGTGTCCACAGTATGTCTACACCTCCATGTAAACGTATCTACCGTGTCCACAGTATGTCTACACCTCCATGTAAACGTATCTACCGTGTCCACAGTGTGTCTACACCTCCATGTAAACGTATCTACCGTGTCCACAGTATGTCTACACCTCCATGTGAATGTATCTACCGTGTCCACAGTATGTCTACACCTCCATGTGAATGTATCTACCGTGTCCACAGTATGTCTACACCTCCATGTGAATGTATCTACCGTGTCCACAGTGTCCGGATTCCCTTTTCCCGCCCTATATTCCCCCAAATGCCAGTATGCGTTCTACAAACGGTGGAATAGGCTAAATGTGATAACACAACAACAACTGATGGCAGTAGCAAACTACTGTATCTAACTAGCCAGCTAACTTCTGTAGCTAACTAGCCAGCTAACTTCTGTAGCTAACTAGCCAGCTAACCTCTGTAGCTAACTAGCCAGCTAACCTCTGTAGCTAACTAGCCAGCTAACTTCTGTAGCTAACTAGCCAGCTAACCTCTGTAGCCAGCTAACCTCTGTAGCTAACTAGCCAGCTAACCTCTGTAGCTAACTAGCCAGCTAACCTCTGTAGCCAGCTAACCTCTGTAGCTAACTAGCCAGCTAACCTCTGTAGCCAGCTAACCTCTGTAGCTAACTAGCCAGCTAACCTCTGTAGCTAACTAGCCAGCTAACCTCTGTAGCTAACTAGCCAGCTAACCTCTGTAGCTAACTAGCCAACTAACCTCTGTAGCTAACTAGCCAGCTAACCTCTGTAGCTAACTAGCCAGCTAACCTCTGTAGCTAACTAGCCAACTAACCTCTGTAGCTAGCCAGCATGCTAGCAAGCAACACTAAGGGATTTTTTCTTTGTGTAAATATTAGCTAGCTGACTAGTATTTATGAGGCCAGCAAACACATTATCCACACGCTAGGAATGTATTTCCTCCAACGTTATAATGATAAGGTACCTCTCGGTCCTAAAACACAAGTTTTCTGGAGACTTGTGGGAGGAGTCCTGATGACGTCGCCCACTGCATTCACTTCTGGTATCCTGATTGTGTCCAGACAGGAGAAACCAGCACACAATGCTCCCCTGACCACAACCTGAAGTGGTCAGCCAGATCTCAACACAATCAGACCACAAAGCAACATTTGTGTGTCTAGCCCTGTCTTTTCAATCTGATTTTAGTATTTTGATAGCAGAAGTCACATGTAAGTGTCAAGTGTAGACACAACCTTATATACTTACCCAGAAAGACTCAGAGTTGTAATCACTGCTAAAGGTGATTTTAACATGTATTGACTCAGGGGGTTGAATACTTATCTAATCAACATATATGTGTTTTAAAATAAATTCAAAAATATTTAAATATTTTCTTGTTGACAAACAATGACAATTAAATAAATGTTAATCCCACTTTGTAACACAATAAAATGTGGAAAAAGTCAAGGGGTGTGAATACTTTCTGAAGAGTACATCGAGAGTTCTGTTGATCTGTTCTAGTGCAGGTCTATGCAGGGGCATTTGGTTTGTCTGGACTGGACTGGACTGCATTGTCATCATGTCTATGACCCGTGACTGCATTGTCATCCTGTTTTATTTAGATACCCATTAGTCCATCAGGGAACTTCCTGTGATCTTTTTCATAGGTTCCTGCTCGATACAGAGATCCCACTGTGTATGATAACCATGGACTCTACTTTCTAGCCCAGAATAACTCATGTCATGCTCAAGGTATTTATATACAGGGAGAAATGGATTCTGCTGTCTACTGGAAAATGGCAATACAACATCATGATGTTATGTTAGTGTAATGTGTTCCGCTGTCTACTGTCACTGTGTCTAGTATTTTTTTGATTTGCGTGTATTATTTTGTATTTGTACATATTACTGCTCTGTTGGAGCTAGAAACATAAGCATTTTGCTACACCTGCGATATCTGCAAAATATGTGTACGCGACCAATACAATTAGATTTGATGTGATACTGAATATAGCCATATATAGAACAGTATGGTATTTAACGTTATGGTGTATTTTTATTGTATGATAATGAGGGCAAAGGATTATTCAGGGTGAACAATTAGTGTCATTAGGTTAAGTTTGTATAATAAGGTAGGGACTGAATGTAATATCTGCCCTTTAAAGCTACAGTCTGGGAGCTGGGAAGCTGTTCCCAGAGGCTCATCCCTATGCTGTTCAAGAAAACAAGTGACGAGGACCCCATTTTGTTGATTTTTCAAATCCCAGAATGTAGGCTAGCTTTAAATAAAGCATTCTTGTCCTGTCTGACAGACAACATTTTCTTACTGAGGTATAAATATAGTGACAAGTTCCCCCAGTTGAACTATCCTGTTCCAAGGCCATCAGTATAAATAAACATTATTATCCACTGAATTCTGTCATCTAAAAGTAAACAAGGTTATGTGATGATGTCATATTTGTGTTTTTGTATGGTAGCCTAATGGATGGTAGCCTAATGGTAGACTAACCAGGCAGGGATGAACGTTTTAGGCGATGAATGTCTCTGAATTAAAAAAATAATAATAATCACACAGGGGACATGGAACAGGACAAAATGTGACAAACTAATTTAGGCCTGGGCCTGCTTCTAGCCCTAATGCTTTATAATAACTATGCTTTCCTTGTACAGAGAGGCTAGTTCTATCACTTTAAACCAATGAAGACAGTATGTAAATAGTCTAGGCCTAGCCTATATAACAATGTAGTTAGGAGGCAACCAGATAAAAACACAGTCTTTGGTGGAGTTGATGATATTAAAGTACTGTGACTCCTCCTCTATATTCCTTTTCTCAGGCTACTTCAGACCACGTCTCCTCTATCCTAGATCATCACCTGTCTTCATTGCTTGAATGAATGGGTGTAAAACCAGTAAAACAGACAGTAAAGCAGACAGTAAAACAGACAGCCAAGCCCATCTTAAAGCAGAGCTGCTGCTGCCCAAAGAGATAATGCAGACTAGTGAATAACATAACCCTTAAAGAGACAGTTCACCCTAAAACCAAAGTTTGTCAGATGTTTTCAGACTTCAAAATTGGTCTTGTGTTTTAGATAAGTCCACGTCCCAGGCCATCTGTCGAGCAGTCTTTGTCTAGGCTACTTCCCATAACACTAGGCTAACTATCACTATGGATAGTGTGACGTCTAGGGGAAGCTTAAAGTCAAACCTAACATGACATCAACAGACTCCATCTCTATCATTAAGCCTAACATGACTTCTCTATATAGCCTAGAGGCTGTTTCTAAGGATAGCAGACTTCTGATGGCCCAGATACCGTAGACTGTCAGAGATTAAAGGAGGTGGACACCACAGACCTATTTTGGCAAGCCAGGGAGGGGGGCCGCCCCCATCAGCTAGGAGATTCCATACCCAGTTTAATTAGGCTAACCCGTCATGTGACTGGAGGATATCCGACTAGACACACTGACTGGTGGAATTCCTATACTAGCCAATGGGATAAGGCCTCCTGTCCTGTCAGAGCCTCTCCCGGTCAACACACCACTTGCCCTTCAACGTCTCCCAATAGAACCAGAGACACAGCTGATACCTGTTCTATTAATGTCAGTAGGCAGGCAGGGTGAGAAGAGAAGAAGAGGGAGGGAGGGAGGCAGGGAGGGAGGGAGGCATTCCTATAACAGGACAACATATAGAGAATGTGGAGGAGTGTGCTAAGCAGACTGGCGACAGGGCCAGGGAGGAATGGCGCCACACAGACACTCAGGATATCTCTTTAAGGCAGATTAGTAATCCATTTAGGGTCGGTTTCCCAGATCCTGATTACTGGACTAAAACTCCAGTTTAATAGAGAATCTCCACTGAGTCCAGAACTAGCCCTACATTTAATCTGTGTCCAGGAAAACAACTCTTAAACTGTACAGGTCAACTGAATAGTTATAAGAAGAAGAAAACAGGCTCAATCTTCCCTCTAGATCTACTGAGCATACTGTAGGAGGAGATCATCCTTCTAGATCTACTGAGCATACTGTAGGAGGAGATCATCCTTCTAGATCTACTGAGCATACTGTAGGAGGAGATCATCCTTCTAGATCTACTGAGCATACTGTAGGAGGAGAACATCCTTCTAGATCTACTGAGCATACTGTAGGAGGAGAACATCCTTCTAGATCTACTGAGCATACTGTAGGAGGAGAACATCCTTCTAGATCTACTGAGCATACTGTAGGAGGAGAACATCCTTCTAGATCTACTGAGCATACTGTAGGAGGAGAACATCCTTCTAGATCTACTGAGCATACTGTAGGAGGAGAACATCCTTCTAGATCTACTGAGCATACTGTAGGAGGAGAACATCCTTCTAGATCTACTGAGCATACTGTAGGAGGAGATCATCCTTCTAGATCTACTGAGCATACTGTAGGAGGAGATCATCCTTCTAGATCTACTGAGCATACTGTAGGAGGAGATCATCCTTCTAGATCTACTGAGCATACTGTAGGAGGAGAACATCCTTCTAGATCTACTGAGCATACTGTAGGAGGAGAACATCCTTCTAGATCTACTGAGCATACTGTAGGAGGAGAACATCCTTCTAGATCTACTGAGCATACTGTAGGAGGAGAACATCCTTCTAGATCTACTGAGCATACTGTAGGAGGAGAACATCCTTCTAGATCTACTGAGCATACTGTAGGAGATCATCCTTCTAGATCTACTGAGCATACTGTAGGAGGAGAACATCCTTCTAGATCTACTGAGCATACTGTAGGAGGAGATCATCCTTCTAGATCTACTGAGCATACTGTAGGAGGAGAACATCCTTCTAGATCTACTGAGCATACTGTAGGAGGAGAACATCCTTCTAGATCTACTGAGCATACTGTAGGAGGAGAACATCCTTCTAGATCTACTGAGCATACTGTAGGAGGAGAACATCCTTCTAGATCTACTGAGCATACTGTAGGAGGAGAACATCCTTCTAGATCTACTGAGCATACTGTAGGAGGAGAACATCCTTCTAGATCTACTGAGCATACTGTAGGAGGAGAACATCCATCTAGATCTACCGAGCATACTGTAGGAGGAGAACATCCTTCTAGATCTACTGAGCATACTGTAGGAGGAGATCATCCTTCTAGATCTACCGAGCATACTGTAGGAGGAGAACATCCTTCTAGATCTACCGAGCATACTGTAGGAGGAGATCATCCTTCTAGATCTACTGAGCATACTGTAGGAGGAGATCATCCTTCTAGATCTACTGAGCATACTGTAGGAGGAGATCATCCTTCTAGATCTACTGAGCATACAGTAGGAGGAGAACATCCTTCTAGATCTACTGAGCATACTGTAGGAGGAGAACATCCTTCTAGATCTACTGAGCATACTGTAGGAGGAGATCATCCTTCTAGATCTACTGAGCATACTGTAGGAGGAGAACATCCTTCTAGATCTATTGAGCATACTGTAGGAGGAGATCATCCTTCTAGATCTACTGAGCATACTGTAGGAGGAGAACATCCATCTAGATCTACCGAGCATACTGTAGGAGGAGAACATCCTTCTAGACCTACTGAGCATACTGTAGGAGGAGATCATCCTTCTAGATCTACCGAGCATACTGTAGGAGGAGAACATCCTTCTAGATCTACCGAGCATACTGTAGGAGGAGATCATCCTTCTAGATCTACTGAGCATACTGTAGGAGGAGATCATCCTTCTAGATCTACTGAGCATACTGTAGGAGGAGATCATCCTTCTAGATCTACTGAGCATACTGTAGGAGGAGAACATCCTTCTAGATCTACTGAGCATACTGTAGGAGGAGAACATCCTTCTAGATCTACTGAGCATACTGTAGGAGGAGATCATCCTTCTAGATCTACTGAGCATACTGTAGGAGGAGATCATCCTTCTAGATCTACTGAGCATACTGTAGGAGGAGATCATCCTTCTAGATCTACTGAGCATACTGTAGGAGGAGAACATCCTTCTAGATCTACTGAGCATACTGTAGGAGGAGAACATCCTTCTAGATCTACTGAGCATACTGTAGGAGGAGAACATCCTTCTAGATCTACTGAGCATACTGTAGGAGGAGATCATCCTTCTAGATCTACTGAGCATACTGTAGGAGGAGATCATCCTTCTAGATCTACTGAGCATACTGTAGGAGGAGAACATCCTTCTAGATCTACTGAGCATACTGTAGGAGGAGATCATCCTTCTAGATCTACTGAGCATACTGTAGGAGGAGAACATCCTTCTAGATCTACTGAGCATACTGTAGGAGGAGAACATCCTTCTAGATCTACTGAGCATACTGTAGGAGGAGAACATCCTTCTAGATCTACTGAGCATACTGTAGGAGGAGAACATCCTTCTAGATCTACTGAGCATACTGTAGGAGGAGAACATCCTTCTAGATCTACTGAGCATACTGTAGGAGGAGAACATCCTTCTTGATCTACTGAGCATACTGTAGGAGGAGAACATCCTTCTAGATCTACTGAGCATACTGTAGGAGGAGAACATCCTTCTAGATCTACTGAGCATACTGTAGGAGGAGAACATCCTTCTAGATCTACTGAGCATACTGTAGGAGGAGAACATCCTTCTAGATCTACTGAGCATACTGTAGGAGGAGAACATACTTCTAGATCTACTGAGCATACTGTAGGAGGAGAACATCCTTCTAGATCTACTGAGCATACTGTAGGAGGAGAACATCCTTCTAGATCTACTGAGCATACTGTAGGAGGAGAACATCCTTCTAGATCTACTGAGCATACTGTAGGAGGAGATCATCCTTCTAGATCTACTGAGCATACTGTAGGAGGAGATCATCCTTCTAGATCTACTGAGCATACTGTAGGAGGAGAACATCCTTCTAGATCTACTGAGCATACTGTAGGAGGAGAACATCCTTCTAGATCTACTGAGCATACTGTAGGAGGAGAACATCTTTCTAGATCTACTGAGCATACTGTAGGAGGAGATCATCCTTCTAGATCTACTGAGCATACTGTAGGAGGAGAACATCCTTCTAGATCTACTGAGCATACTGTAGGAGGAGAACATCCTTCTAGATCTACTGAGCATACTGTAGGAGGAGAACATCCTTCTTGATCTACTGAGCATACTGTAGGAGGAGAACATCCTTCTAGATCTACTGAGCATACTGTAGGAGGAGAACATCCTTCTAGATCTACTGAGCATACTGTAGGAGGAGAACATCCTTCTAGATCTACTGAGCATACTGTAGGAGGAGAACATCCTTCTAGATCTACTGAGCATACTGTAGGAGGAGAACATCCTTCTAGATCTACTGAGCATACTGTAGGAGGAGAACATACTTCTAGATCTACTGAGCATACTGTAGGAGGAGAACATCCTTCTAGATCTACTGAGCATACTGTAGGAGGAGAACATCCTTCTAGATCTACTGAGCATACTGTAGGAGGAGAACATCCTTCTAGATCTACTGAGCATACTGTAGGAGGAGATCATCCTTCTAGATCTACTGAGCATACTGTAGGAGGAGAACATCCTTCTAGATCTACTGAGCATACTGTAGGAGGAGAACATACTTCTAGATCTACTGAGCATACTGTAGGAGGAGAACATCCTTCTAGATCTACTGAGCATACTGTAGGAGGAGAACATCCTTCTAGATCTACTGAGCATACTGTAGGAGGAGAACATCCTTCTAGATCTACTGAGCATACTGTAGGAGGAGATCATCCTTCTAGATCTACTGAGCATACTGTAGGAGGAGAACATCCTTCTAGATCTACTGAGCATACTGTAGGAGGAGAACATCCTTCTAGATCTACTGAGCATACTGTAGGAGGAGAACATCCTTCTAGATCTACTGAGCATACTGTAGGAGGAGAACATCTTTCTAGATCTACTGAGCATACTGTAGGAGGAGATCATCCTTCTAGATCTACTGAGCATACTGTAGGAGGAGAACATCCTTCTAGATCTACTGAGCATACTGTAGGAGGAGAACATCCTTCTAGATCTACTGAGCATACTGTAGGAGGAGAACATCCTTCTAGATCTACTGAGCATACTGTAGGAGGAGAACATCCTTCTAGATCTACTGAGCATACTGTAGGAGGAGAACATCCTTCTAGATCTACTGAGCATACTGTAGGAGGAGAACATACTTCTAGATCTACTGAGCATACTGTAGGAGGAGAACATCCTTCTAGATCTACTGAGCATACTGTAGGAGGAGAACATCCTTCTAGATCTACTGAGCATACTGTAGGAGGAGAACATCCTTCTAGATCTACTGAGCATACTGTAGGAGGAGATCATCCTTCTAGATCTACTGAGCATACTGTAGGAGGAGATCATCCTTCTAGATCTACTGAGCATACTGTAGGAGGAGAACATCCTTCTAGATCTACTGAGCATACTGTAGGAGGAGAACATCCTTCTAGATCTACTGAGCATACTGTAGGAGGAGAACATCCTTCTAGATCTACTGAGCATACTGTAGGAGGAGAACATCTTTCTAGATCTACTGAGCATACTGTAGGAGGAGATCATCCTTCTAGATCTACTGAGCATACTGTAGGAGGAGAACATCCTTCTAGATCTACTGAGCATACTGTAGGAGGAGAACATCCTTCTAGATCTACTGAGCATACTGTAGGAGGAGAACATCCTTCTAGATCTACTGAGCATACTGTAGGAGGAGATCATCATAATGTGGTGTGTATCTCCATGACAAGAAACGTAATAACAAGCTATTCTTAGCAACACTCCAATGAGTCTGTGAATTATGAAGGAAGAAACTGGAGAGGATGGACCAGGCGGCGTTTCATGGAATTTGGAACACAAACACAATAAATAAGTAGAAAAATAGAAATAAATAAGTAGTAAATAGTAAATAAGTAGAACTATAGAACTGTAGAACTATAGAACTGTAGAACTATAGAACTGTAGAACTATAGAACTATAGAACTGTAGAACTGTAGAACTATAGAACTGTAGAACTATAGAACTGTAGAACTGTAGAACTATAGAACTGTAGAACTGTAGAACTATAGAACTCCAGAGTGACGCAGCCATCAAAGGCACTGCATCTCAGTGCTAGAGGTGTCACTGCAGACCCTGGTTCGATCCCGGGCTGTATCACAACCGGCCGTGGTCAGGAGTCCCATAGGGCGGCGCACAATTGGTCCAGCGTTGTCCAGGTTAGGGTACAAACATAACGATCGTCAGTATGGCCAAACAGTTCTATTTTTGTTTCAACAGACCAGAGGACATTTCTCCAAAAAGTACGATCTTTGTCCCGATGTTCAGTTGCAAACCGTAGTCTGGCTTTTTTATGGCGGTTTTGGAGCAGTGGCTTCTTCCTTGTAGAGCAGCCTTTCAGATTATGTCGATATCGGACTTGTTTTATTGTGGCTATAGATACTTTTGTACCTGTTTCCTCCAGCATCTTCACAATGTCCTTTGCTGTTGTTCTGGGATTGTTTCGCACTTTTCGCACCAAAGTACGTTCATCTCTAGGAGACAGAACGCGTCTCCTTCCTGAGCGGTATGACGGCTGCGTGGTCCCATGGTGTTTACACTTGCGTACTATTGTTTGTACAGATGAACGTGGTACCTTCAGGCGTTTGGAAATTGCTCCCAAGGATGAACCAGACTTGTGGAGGTCTACAATTTTTATTCTGAGGTCTTGGCTGATTTCTTTTGATTTTCCCATGAAATACAGGTACAACTTCAATTGACTCAAATGATGTCAATTAGCCTATCAGAAGCTTCTAAAGCTATGACATCATTTTCTGGTATTTTCCAAGCTGTTTAAAGGCACAGTCAACTTAGTGTATGTAAACTTCTGACCCACTGGAATTGTGATATAGTGAATTATGAAATAATTAATCTGTCTGTAAACAATTGTTGGAAGAATTACTTGTGTCATGCACAAAGTAGATGTCCTAACCAACTTTCCAAAACTATAGTTTGTTAACATGAAATCTGTGGAGTGGTTGAAAAATGTGTTTTAATGACTTCACCCTAAGTGTATGTAAACTTCTGACTTCAACTGTATATGTATAACAACAGACATTAAGGAACATCAACAGAATCTTCTGGAAACTGCTGGTCATCCCTCTAAAAGCTGTGGTTGTGTGATGAGGGGTTGGGTTAAAAAAGGCAAAAACTAAGTTTACATGAACTGTATGGTAAATGAATCCCTTTAAGACAGAAGCTTATACTATACTAAATAAAATGAATTATTATAAAAAGTTTTTCACATAAATCAATTTTCTAAATAGTGTGCCTTCAACAGGATTCAACCTCATACCCTCATATCCCTAAATGTTCCATAGTTCCTTACTCTACCTGCTAAGTTACTGGTCAGGTGAAACAACAAAATCCTATCCATATTTGTAAGTACGGTGTCCAGTTAGTATGGTGTCCAGTTAGTATGGTGTCCAGTTAGTATGGTGTCCAGTTAGTACGGTGTCCAGTTAGTACGGTGTCCAGTTAGTACGGTGTCCAGTTAGTACGGTGTCCAGTTAGTACGGTGTCCAGTTAGTACGGTGTCCACTGCAACTCCTGTACAGGGTCAGGAGAGGCAAAGGTCGAGAGCCATGCGTCCTCCAAAACACGACCCCGCCAAGCCGCACTGATTCTTGACACACTGCTCTCTTAACCCGGAAACCAGCCGCACCAATGTGTCAGAGGAAACACCGTACAGCTGGTGACCGAAATCAACGTGCATGCGCCCGGCCTGCCACAAGGTGTCACTAGAGCGCGATGGGACAAAGACTTCCCGGCCGGCCAAACCCTCCCGACACTCGGCCAATTGTGCGCCGCCTCATGGGTCTCCCAGTCGCGGCCGGCTGCAGCACAGCCTGGGATAGGACCCGGGTCTATAGAGTTCTTGAATAACACACACAGACAGCAATAAAGCAGGCTAGGCTATCATCTCATCAAAGCAATACTCTACTGAGCAACAGACAGAGAAACACCTTATGTCCACTCATTCCTCTTGACTGCTGCTATGACTACAGACTGAGATACATTAGCCGACAGAACAGCAAAATGAGATTCTACCAAGGCATTATTACACTCCTTCCATTCTCTTCTCTGATCTTGGTTTCTCCATTGAGGCTATATGATGTGACTTCTGCTGTGACTGCCCATTGTGGGGTGGGGAGGGGTGTGTGTGTGTGTGTGTGGTGACCCAGAAGGCTGAGAACATGACAACACAAACTAATTACACACACTGACTGAAGCTGATGCTGCACTGCTTATGGGTCAATGTCTTTTATAAATAATGGGGTCAATGTCTTTTATAAATAATGGGGTCAATGTATAACATTGGGATGACCATATATTTGAGTCTTTCTATAAATAATGGGATGAACATTTCAAAATGGTCAATAAAAATACAAATAATACTTAGAAGACTATATGTACAGTAGAATTCGGAAGTTTACATACACTTAGGGTGAAGTCATTCAAAGTCATTTTTCAACCACTCCACAGATTTCATGTTAACAAACTATAGTTTTGGAAAGTCGGTTAGGACATCTACTTTGTGCATGACACAAGTAATTCTTCCAACAATTGTTTATAGCCAGATTATTTCACTTATAATTCACTATATCACAATTCCAGTGGGTCAGAAGTTTCCATACACTAAGTTGACTGTGCCTTTAAACAGCTTGGAAAATTCCATTTGAGTCAATTGGAGGTGTACCTGTGGATGTATTTTAAGGCCTACCTTCAAACTCAGTGCCTCTTTGCTCAACATCATGGGAAAATCAAAAGAAATCAGCCAAGACCTCCACAAGTCTGGTTCATCCTTGGGAGCAATTTGCAAACGCCTGAAGGTACCACGTTCATCTGTACAAACAATAGTACGCAAGTATAAACACCATGGGGCCACGCAGCCGTCATACCGCTCAGGAAGGAGACGTGTTCTGTCTCCTAGAGATGAACGTACTTGGTGCGAAAAGTGCAAATCAATCCCAGAACAACAGCAAAGGACCTTGTAAAGATGCTGGAGGAAACAGGTACAAAAGTATCTATATCCACAGTAAAACGAGTCCTATATCGACATAACCTGAAAGGCTGCTCAGCAAGGAAGAAGCCACTGCTCCAAAACCGGACTACGATTTGCAACTGACATGGGGACAAAGGTCGTACTTTTGGAGAAATGTCCTCTGGTTTGAAGAAACAAAAATATAACTGATCCCCCCCGGGGGATCAATAAAGTACCTATCTATCTATCTATCTATCTATCTATCTATCTATAATGACCATCGTTATGTTTGGAGGAAAAAGGGGGAGGCTTGCAAGCCGAAGAACACCATCCCAACCGTGAAGCACAGGGGTGTCAGCATCATGTTGTGGGGGTGCTTTGCTGCAGGAGGGACAGGTGCCCTTCACAAAATAGATGGCATCATGAGGAAGGAAAATTATGTGGATATATTGAAGCAACATCTCAAGACATCAGTCAGGAAGTTAAAGCTTGGTCGCAAATGGGTCTTCCAAATGAACAATGACCCCAAGCATACTTCCATGGGAGGAGACAGGTTAAAGAAAGATTTTTAAGCCTTGAGATAATAGAGGCATGGATTGTGTATGTGCCATTCAGAGGGTGAATTTTAGTGCCTTTGAACGGGATATCGTAGTAGGTGCCGGCACAACGGTTTGAGCGTATCAAGAACTGCAACACCCCCGGGGGATCAATAAAGTACCTATCTATCTATCTATCTATCTATCTATCTATCTATAATGACCATCGTTATGTTTGGAGGAAAAAGGGGGAGGCTTGCAAGCCGAAGAACACCATCCCAACCGTGAAGCACAGGGGTGTCAGCATCATGTTGTGGGGGTGCTTTGCTGCAGGAGGGACAGGTGCCCTTCACAAAATAGATGGCATCATGAGGAAGGAAAATTATGTGGATATATTGAAGCAACATCTCAAGACATCAGTCAGGAAGTTAAAGCTTGGTCGCAAATGGGTCTTCCAAATGAACAATGACCCCAAGCATACTTCCATGGGAGGAGACAGGTTAAAGAAAGATTTTTAAGCCTTGAGATAATAGAGGCATGGATTGTGTATGTGCCATTCAGAGGGTGAATTTTAGTGCCTTTGAACGGGATATCGTAGTAGGTGCCGGCACAACGGTTTGAGCGTATCAAGAACTGCAACACTGCTGGGTTTTTCACGCTCAAGAGTTTACCTGACAGTTTTTTTTGCATAGAGATCTCAGAAATGCAGTGTAACTATGTAACATTTCATGTCTCTTTATGTTCAAAAACTGTCCGGCAGCTAGATCCAGGATTCGTACAAGGTTCCAGGTAAATGTCTAATTTAACTGATGAATGCTTAATATACTGTAGGTTAAACTGTAACGACAACTTATACTGCCATAAATGCAAGGATAGAAAAGTAATGTTTTATGTCACACGATTTTGGACTAATCTGTCAAGACAACAACCATGATAAAGGGTTAAACATAAGTTTTAAATCAACTTGTGAATTGTATTGAATATAGCAATGATCCCCCCTTATATATTCATGTAATCACATTAAAAAATGTTATCAACAGCTGTAACAAGTTGTCCAGTGTAGGAGATCCTCAGTGGTACCCTAGTTTATAGAAAGATCCTCACTGGTACCCTAGTTTATAGAAATATCCTCACTGGTACCCTAGTTTATAGAAAGATCCTCACTGGTACCGTAGTTTATAGAAGGATCCTCACTGGTACCCTAGTTTATAGAAAGATCCTCAGTGGTACCCTAGTTTATAGAAAGATCCTCAGTGGTACCCTAGTTTATAGAAAGATCCTCAGTGGTACCCTAGTTTATAGAAAGATCCTCAGTGGTACCCTTGTTTATAGAAAGATCCTCAGTGGTACCCTTGTCTATAGAAAGATCCTCACTGGTACCCTAGTTTATAGAAATATCCTCACTGGTACCCTAGTTTATAGAAAGATCCTCACTGGTACCGTAGTTTATAGAAAGATCCTCACTGGTACCCTAGTTTATAGAAAGATCCTCAGTGGTACCCTAGTTTATAGAAAGATCCTCAGTGGTACCCTAGTTTATAGAAAGATCCTCAGTGGTACCCTAGTTTATAGAAAGATCCTCAGTGGTACCCTTGTTTATAGAAAGATCCTCAGTGGTACCCTTGTTTATAGAAAGATCCTCACTGGTACCCTAGTTTATAGAAATATCCTCACTGGTACCCTAGTTTATAGAAAGATCCTCACTGGTACCGTAGTTTATAGAAAGATCCTCACTGGTACCCTAGTTTATAGAAAGATCCTCAGTGGTACCCTAGTTTATAGAAAGATCCTCAGTGGTACCCTAGTTTATAGAAAGATCCTCAGTGGTACCCTAGTTTATAGAAAGATCCTCAGTGGTACCCTTGTTTATAGAAAGATCCTCACTGGTAGACACGCACACACGCTGCATGCTGCTGAAATATTCACAAAGAAGTGCCTCAGAGTAGAACTGATATAGGATCATTATTAAAAGGATTAGGATTATAGGGAAAACGGATCCTACATCAGCACTCCTACTCCTAGTCGTTTTGTGAATACAGGCTCTGTTCCTACTAATTAGCCAACCTTGACTGCTGCTGCTGAAGCCATGATGACAGACAGACGGACGGACGGACGGAGTGTGTGTGTGTGTGTGTGTGTGTGTGTGTGTGTGTGTGTGTGTGTGTGTGTGTGTGTGTATCCTAGTGGTTAGGGCGTTAGGCCAGTAATTGAAAGGTTGCTGGATCGAATCCCCGAGCCGACAAAGTGAAAAACCTGCCGCTATGTCCTTGAGCAAGGCACTTAACCCTAATTTGCTCCAGGGACTGACCCTGTAGGTAGACTGTCATTGTAAAAAATAATTTGTTCTTAACTGACTTGCAAAGTTAAATAAAGGTTAAAAAAAAATCTACAGATGATGCAATCTCAATTGCACTGCACTTTCCCACCTGGACAAAAGGAACACCTATGTAACTACAGCTCAGTGTTCAACATGTTCAAATGCCCACTAAGCTGAGGACCATGGGACTAAACACCTCCCTCTGCAACTGGATCCTGGACTTCCTGATGGGCTGCCCCCCAGGTGGTAAGTGTAGGTAACAACACACCTGCCATGCTGATCCTCAACACTGGGGCCCCTCAGGGGTGTGTGCTTAGTCCCCTCCTGTACTTCCTGTTCTACCACAGCAAACTTCACCCATTAAGTTTGCTGGTAGGCCTGACAATGATGAGACAGCCTATAGGGAGGTCAGATACCTGGCAGTGTGGTGCCAGGACAACAACCGCCCCCATTCAAATCGACGGGGCTGTAGTGGAGCAGGTCAACAGTTTAAAGTTCCTTGGTGTCCACATCACCAACAAATTATCATGGTCCAAACATACCAAGAAAGTTGTGAAGTGGGCACGACAAAGCCTCAGGAGACTGAAAAGATTTGGCATGGGTCCTCAGATCCTTAAAATGTTCTACAGCTCCAACATCCAGAGCATCCTGACCGGTTGCATCACCACCTGGTACGGCAACTGCTCGGCCTCCGACCGCAAGGCACCAAACAAGTCTCTGGCTGGTGCACACTTGCATTAAATGGTAACAACACCCAAAGGTGGTCTCCTAATCTGATTTAAGTATTGTTGTGTTCTTTTTCTGTTATAAACATGTGATGTAAGACTGAACACATGAAAAAACTGCAGAAACGGAATCCTGAAGAAAAAAAAACAGAATCAGATTTCATAGAAACCCTACAGTCTCTCATGCTGAGACAGAGAGACAGCTGGGCAGACAGGGCAGTTGGTAGGGGAACACACACACACACACAGTTGGTAGGGGACAGTTGGTTGACAGCTGGCATCTTAGTGTCCCTCTTCTGTCACAGCAGGCGCAGCCTCCCGCCAAGCATTCCTACCCCCCCGGTCACTAGACCCTCCCATAATGCACCCTGATACACCCTGCTAAACCCTAGCTAACCTCACATCTAGAACACTGATACACCCTGCTAAACCCTAGCTAACCTCACATCTAGAACACTGATACACCCTGCTAAACCCTAGCTAACCTCACATCTAGAACACTGATACACCCTGCTAAACCCTAGCTAACCTCACATCTAGAACACTGATACACCCTGCTAAACCCTAGCTAACCTCACATCTAGAACACTGATACACCCTGCTAAACCCTAGCTAACCTCACATCTAGATCACTGATACACCCTGCTAAACCCTAGCTAACCTCACATCTAGAACACTGATACACCCTGCTAAACCCTAGCTAACCTCACATCTAGAACACTGATACACCCTGCTAAACCCTAGCTAACCTCACATCTAGAACACTGATACACCCTGCTAAACCCTGGCTAACCTCACATCTAGAACACTGATACACCCTGCTAAACCCTAGCTAACCTCACATCTAGAACACTGATACACCCTGCTAAACCCTAGCTAACCTCACATCTAGAACACTGATACACCCTGCTAAACCCTGGCTAACCTCACATCTAGAACACTGATACACCCTGCTAAACCCTGGCTAACCTCACATCTAGAACACTGATACACCCTGCTAAACCCTGGCTAACCTCACATCTAGAACACTGATACACCCTGCTAAACCCTAGCTAACCTCACATCTAGAACACTGATACACCCTGCTAAACCCTAGCTAACCTCACATCTAGAACACTGATACACCCTGCTAAACCCTAGCTAACCTCACATCTAGATCACTGATACACCCTGCTAAACCCTAGCTAACCTCACATCTAGAACAGACTCACTGATACACCCTGCTAAACCCTGATCACCTAAAATCTGGAGCAACTTGCTAATGAGTTTCCATAGATAATTTAAGAACCACAAACCCTGCATAGCTGTGTAATCTGAATGAGGGGTTAGGAATGAGGAGATAGGAATGAGGAGATAGGAATGAGGAGATAGGAATGAGGAGATAGGAATGAGGAGATAGGAATGAGGAGATAGTAATGAGATAGAGAAGCTTAGGACGGCATTCAAGACAATGATGGAAAAGTGTGTGTGTGTCTGTCTGTCTGTCTGTGTCTCTCTGTGTGTGTGTGTGTGTGTGTGTGTGTGTGTGTGTGTGTGTGTGTGTGTGTGTGTGTACACTAATCTGCAGGAACAGAAGCAGAGAAAACAGCTTGCCATGTTTCCTTGGGGCAAGGGGATGACAACAGCATGGAGCTGTAAACCAACCAGGGAAAGATAGTCTTCCTTTTCTCATTGTGTTCTGGTGGGAGGCTGTCTGCTAGACTAACTCCATTAAAACAACTGTAGTGTGTAGTGTGTGCTGGCTTAAAGACAGATAAAGAGGGAAAGGTTTGGGCATGCTATGGAGAAGTGAAGAGGCTGGGGGTAACACACAACAGACACTACAGATGGATGGATGGGTGGATTACTCTCTCTCTATATATATCTCACTGTCTCTCTCTATATATATATCTCACTGTCTCTCTCTATATATATATCTCACTGTCTCTCTCTATATATATATCTCACTGTCTCTCTCTATATATATATCTAACTGTCTCTCTCTATATATATCTCACTGTCTCTCTCTCTATATCTCTGTCTAACTGTCTCTCTCTATATATATCTCACTGTCTCTCTCTATATATATATCTCACTGTCTCTCTCTATATATATATCTCACTGTCTCTCTCTATATATATATCTCACTGTCTCTCTCTATATATATCTCACTGTCTCTCTATATATATATCTCACTGTCTCTCTCTCTATATCTCTGTCTAACTGTCTCTCTCTATATATATCTCACTGTCTCTCTATATATATATCTCACTGTCTCTCTCTCTATATATATCTCACTGTCTCTCTCTATATATATCTCACTGTCTCTCTATATATATATCTCACTGTCTCTCTCTCTATATATATATCTCACTGTCTCTCTATATATATATCTCACTGTCTCTCTCTCTATATATATATCTCACTGTCTCTCTCTCTATATATCTCACTGTCTCTCTCTCTCTATATATATCTCACTGTCTCTCTCTATATATATCTCACTGTCTCTCTCTATATATATCTCACTGTCTCTCTCTATATATATATCTCACTGTCTCTCTCTCTATATATATCTCACTGTCTCTCTCTCTATATATATCTCACTGTCTCTCTCTATATATATCTCACTGTCTCTCTCTATATATATCTCACTGTCTCTCTCTCTATATATATCTCACTGTCTCTCTCTATATATATCTCACTGTCTCTCTCTCTATATATATCTCACTGTCTCGCTCTATATATATCTCACTGTCTCTCTCTCTATATATATATCTCACTGTCTCTCTCTATATATATCTCACTGTCTCTCTCTCTATATCTCTGTCTAACTGTCTCTCTCTATATATATCTCACTGTCTCTCTCTCTATATCTCTGTCTAACTGTCTCTCTATATATATATCTCACTGTCTCTCTCTATATATATCTCGCTGTCTCTCTCTCTATATCTCTGTCTAACTGTCTCTCTATATATATATCTCACTGTCTCTCTCTCTATATCTCTGTCTAACTGTCTCTCTATATATATATCTCACTGTCTCTCTCTCTATATATATCTCACTGTCTCTCTCTATATATATCTCACTGTCTCTCTCTATATATATATATCTCACTGTCTCTCTCTATATATATCTCACTGTCTCTCTCTCTATATCTCTGTCTAACTGTCTCTCTCTATATATATCTCACTGTCTCTCTCTCTATATCTCTGTCTAACTGTCTCTCTCTATATATATCTCACTGTCTCTCTCTCTATATCTCTGTATAACTGTCTCTCTATATATATATCTCACTGTCTCTCTCTCTATATCTCTGTCTAACTGTCTCTCTATATATATATCTCTAACTGTCTCTCTCTATATATATCTCACTGTCTCTCTCTATATATATATCTCACTGTCTCTCTCTCTATATCTCTGTCTAACTGTCTCTCTATATATATATCTCACTGTCTCTCTCTATATATATCTCACTGTCTCTCTCTCTATATCGCTGTCTAACTGTCTCTCTATATATATATCTCACTGTCTCTCTCTCTATATCTCTGTCTAACTGTCTCTCTATATATATATCTCACTGTCTCTCTCTATATATATCTCACTGTCTCTCTCTCTATATCTCTGTCTAACTGTCTCTCTATATATATATCTCACTGTCTCTATCTCTATATCTCTGTCTAACTGTCTCTCTATATATATATCTCACTGTCTCTCTCTATATATATCTCACTGTCTCTCTCTCTATATCTCTGTCTAACTGTCTCTCTATATATATATCTAACTGTCTCTCTCTATATATATCTCACTGTCTCTCTCTCTATATCTCTGTCTAACTGTCTCTCTATATATATATCTAACTGTCTCTCTCTATATATATCTCACTGTCTCTCTCTCTATATCTCTGTCTAACTGTCTCTCTATATATATATCTCACTGTCTCTCTCTATATATATATCTCACTGTCTCTCTCTATATATATCTCACTGTCTCTCTCTCTATATCTCTGTCTAACTGTCTCTATATATATATATCTCACTGTCTCTCTATATATATATATCTCACTGTCTCTCTCTATATATATATCTAACTGTCTCTCTCTATATATATATCTAACTGTCTCTCTCTCTATATCTCTGTCTAACTGTCTCTCTATATATATATCTCACTGTCTCTCTCTATATATATCTCACTGTCTCTCTCTCTATATCTCTGTCTAACTGTCTCTCTCTATATATATCTCACTGTCTCTCTCTCTATATCTCTGTCTAACTGTCTCTCTATATATATATCTCACTGTCTCTCTCTCTATATCTCTGTCTAACTGTCTCTCTCTATATATATCTCACTGTCTCTCTCTCTATATCTCTGTCTAACTGTCTCTCTATATATATATCTCACTGTCTCTCTCTATATATATATCACTTTCTCTCTCTCTATATCTCTGTCTAACTGTCTCTCTATATATATATCTCACTGTCTCTCTCTATATATATATCTCACTGTCTCTCTATATATATATCTCACTGTCTCTCTCTATATATATATCTAACTGTCTCTCTCTATATATATATCTAACTGTCTCTCTCTATATATCTTACTGTCTCTCTCTCTCTATATCTCTGTCTCTAACTGTCTCTCTGTCTCTAACTGTCTCTCTCTCTATATCTCTGTCTCTAACTGTCTCTGTCTCTAACTGTCTCTCTGTCTCTAACTGTCTCTCTCTCTATATCTCTGTCTCTAACTGTCTCTCTCTATATCTCTGTCTCTAACTGTCTCTCTCTATATCTATGTCTCTAACTGTCTCTCTCTATATCTCTAACTGTCTCTCTCTATATCTCTGTCTCTAACTGTCTCTCTCTATATCTCTAACTGTCTCTTTCTCTCTCTGTATTTTCTACAAATGCTGTATATTTCCAAGGTTTGGAGAAAAAACTAACAGAATCTTCCCTCAAGGAGAATGATGAGTGCTGTGAGTGCTGTCTGCTTGTGCTTCCAAAAGCACCTATGACAAAAACATGTGTTAGCCTTCACTTAGAAAACGTCACATGTCAAGGTGTGGTGTGGTGTGTGTGTGTGTGTGTGTGTGTGTGTGTGTGTGTGTGTGTGTGTGTGTGTGTGTGTGTGTGTGTGTGTGTGTGTGTGAAGTGTGTGTGTGTGTGTGTGTGTGTGTGTGTGTGTGTGTGTGTGTGAAGTGTGTGAAGTGTGTGTGTGTGTGTGTGTGTGTGTGTGTGTGTGTGTGTGTGTGAAATGTGTGTGTGTGAAGTGTGTGAAGTGTGTGTGTGTGTGTGTGTGTGTGTGTGTGTGTGTGTGTGTGTGTGTGTGTGTGTGTGTGTGTGTGTGTGCGTGTGTGTGTGTGAAGTGTGTGTGTGAAGTGTGTGTGTGTGTGCGTGTGCGTGTGTGAAGTGTGTGTGTGAAGTGTGTGTGTATGTGTGTGTGTGTGTGTGTGTGTGTGTGTGTGTGTGTGTGTGTGTGTGTGTGTGTGTGTGTGTGTGTGAAGTGTGTGTGTGTGTGTGTGTGTGTGTGTGTGTGTGTGTGTGTGTGTGTGTGTGTGTGTGTGTGTGTGCGTGCGTGCGTGTGTGTGTGTGTGTGCGTGTGTGTGTGTGTGGTGTGTGTGTGTGTGTGTGTGTGTGCGTGTGAAGTGCATTAGAAATACGTTGGGATGCTTTGTGGTGGAGCTGAACTGCCTCAAGCTGCCAAAGAGTCAACCTGGAATGCTATCTGGTACTCTAACAGAAAACACCCCTCTGTACCAGCAGACATGGGAGAACATAGAAACATGGTATACAATGTGTAGGATAAATACAGACCTATAGTAGGTGCTGAACTGTGACCTTGTTGTTAGGCATCAGTGTTATGCAATATCTAAACCATTATACTGATATGAGCCTAGTAGTTAGATCCCTGTGTAGCCTAGTAGTTAGATCCCTGTGTAGCCTAGTAGTTAGATCCCTGTGTAGCCTAGTAGTTAGATCCCTGTGTAGCCTAGTAGTTAGATCCCTGTGTAGCCTAGTAGTTAGATCCCTGTGTAGCCTAGTAGTTAGATCCCTGTGTAGCCTAGTAGTTAGATCCCTGTGTAGCCTAGTAGTTAGATCCCTGTGTAGCCTAGTATGTTGATCCCTGTGTAGCGTAGTAGGTTGATCCCTGTGTAGCCTAGTAGTTAGATTCCTGTGTAGCCTAGTATGTTGATCCCTGTGTAGCCTAGTAGGTTGATCCCTGTGTAGCCTAGTAGTTAGATCCCTGTGTAGCCTAGTAGTTAGATCCCTGTGTAGCCTAGTAGGTTGATCCCTGTGTAGCCTAGTAGTTAGATTCCTGTGTAGCCTAGTATGTTGATCCCTGTGTAGCCTAGTAGGTTGATCCCTGTGTAGCCTAGTAGTTAGATCCCTGTGTAGCCTAGTAGTTAGATCCCTGTGTAGCCTAGTAGGTTGATCCCTGTGTAGCCTAGTAGGTTGATCCCTGTGTAGCCTAGTAGTTAGATCCCTGTGTAGCCTAGTAGTTAGATCCCTGTGTAGCCTAGTAGGTTGATCCCTGTGTAGCCTAGTAGGTTGATCCCTGTGTAGCCTAGTAGTTAGATCCCTGTGTAGCCTAGTAGTTAGATCCCTGTGTAGCCTAGTAGGTTGATCCCTGTGTAGCCTAGTAGGTTGATCCCTGTGTAGCCTAGTAGGTTGATCTCCATGTTTATATATATTTTTTTTAATGTAACCTTTATTTTACTAGGCAAGTCAATTAAGAACAAATTATTTTTTACAATGACAGCCTACCGGTGAACAGTGGGTTAACTGCCTTGTTCAGGGGCAGAACGACAGATTTCTACCTTGTCAGCTCAGTGATTGGATACAGCAACCTTTCGTTTACTGGCGCAACACCCTAACCACTAGGCTCCGCAGACATCTAGTAGTTAAATCTCTGTGTAGCCTAGTAGTTAAATCTCTGTGTAGCCTAGTAGGTTGATCTCTGTCTAGCCTAGGTAGGTAGGTGGTAGGTAGGTAGGTAGGCAGGCAGGCAGGCAGGCAGGCAGGCAGGCAGGCAGGCAGGCAGGCAGGCAGGCAGGCAGGCAGGCAGGCAGGCAGGCAGGCAGGCAGGCAGGCAGGCAGGCAGGCAGGCAGGCAGGCAGGCAGGCAGGCAGGCAGGCAGGCAGGCAGGCAGGCAGGCAGGCAGGCAGGCAGGCAGGCAGGCAGGCAGGCAGGCAGGCAGGCAGGCAGGCAGGCAGGCAGGCAGGCAGGCAGGCAGGCAGGTAGGTAGGTAGGTAGGTAGGTAGGTAGGTAGGTAGGTAGGTAGGTAGGTAGGTAGGTAGGTACGTCCAGAACGAAAATACACAAAAGACAGATACACGATACATAGAGCGGCAGATCTCTGTGTAGCCTAGTAGTTTGAACAATAATGAATGTTCAATGCCAGCCACAAACATTAAGAGAGGAAAAAACCCATTCAAAAACCAAATGTAGCTAGCTAAGCACCAAAGCCTTCAGCTGTTTACAGGCTACACAGTTAACATTCTACTAGGCCTACTGTAACAATGCCTTCCAACACCCCCACACCCCAACCTGGCACTGCCCTCCAACACCCCCACACCCCAACCTGGCACTGCCCTCCAACACCCCCACACCCCAACCTGGCACTGCCCTCCAACACCCCCACAACCCAACCTGGCACTGCCCTCCAAACGGACAAACCATTAGGAAGGTAGGCCAATACAAACCATGAGGAAGGTAGGCCAATACAAACCTTGAGGAAGGTAGGCCAATACAAACCATGAGGAAGGTAGGCCAATACAAACCTTGAGGAAGGTAGGCCAATACAAACCATGAGGAAGGTAGGCCAATACAAACCTTGAGGAAGGTAGGTCAATACAAACCATGAGGAAGGTAGGCCAATACAAACCTTGAGGAAGGTAGGCCAATACAAACCTTGAGGAAGGTAGGCCAATACAAACCTTGAGGAAGGTAGGCCAATACAAACCATGAGGAAGGTAGGCCAATACAAACCTTGAGGAAAGTAGGCCAATACAAACCATGAAGAAGGTAGGCCAATACAAACCTTGAGGAAGGTAGGCCAATACAAACCTTGAGGAAGGTAGGTCAATACAAACCATGAGGAAGGTAGGCCAATACAAACCATGAGGAAGGTAGGCCAATACAAACCATGAGGAAGGTAGGTCAATACAAACCATGAGGAAGGTAGGCCAATACAAACCATGAGGAAGGTAGGCCAATACAAACCATGAGGAAGGTAGGCCAATACAAACCTTGAGGAAGGTAGGCCAATACAAACCTTGAGGAAGGTAGGCCAATACAAACCTTGAGGAAGGTAGGCCAATACAAACCTTGAGGAAGGTAGGTCAATACAAACCATTAGGAAGGTAGGCCAATACAAACCTTGAGGAAGGTAGGCCAAAACAAACCTTGAGGAAGGTAGGCCAATAACCTAGTGTGGTAAATCGCTACTTTTTAATACAGTCGGCTATATAGGGAAGGTCTCTTTCTAAGATTTAAACATTAGACCAATAGACAACCTTCCTGCTGGTGAAAATCAATCTAGACATTTCATTCCTGTGAACGTCACTATGTCTCACCAACGTAAGCAAGGCAGGCCTTAACCTGATGGTGCCTTTGGGTGAGTCAGCACAGGCAGCATTGTGACTATTGATGTTCTGATTGAAGGAATGCGTGTTGTTGTCTGTGTTCAGTGAGGAGGGCTTCACAGTAAACACAGGGCCCATTCTGTCTGACCTTCACTAACCTAAAATAGCAGGCATAAAAACCCCACCTGAGGTTTCTCTCCTTCTGGTCCTGGCGAGGTCAAAGAAACTGTTGGGGAGGTTCTCTTCTGCACTGTTCAACCAATCCAGTAAATGTGGAGGAGGAGTTAAGATGGAGTGTCACCTTATTTATGTCCAAAAGCGGAAGTCATCACTAACTCTTTTAACTGAGACAAAATGGTGCATGCTGGTTCTCTCTCTGTGTCTGGTGTGTCTGAAAGAAAGCCTTTACTTAGGCTGCGTGAGTGTGTGAGTGTGTTGGAGGTAGTAGAGGTCTGTGTGTGATTGTTTGTATGTGCATGCCAGTCCACGCATGCATAGCCTACTGAATGTTGTGGGGAGGTCAACGAATGTGTGAGTAAAGTAAAGCTCTCAAAACCAGGAACAATGTCCTCTCTTTAAGTGTAAAGACACTGGTCAGTGTGAAAACAGAGCTGTGCTGTTTAACTGTGAGAAGTAGCATAGACATGTTCTCTGCTGCCCCTCTCCACTCTAGCCCCTCTCTATTGACAAGAGACTAGGCTACGTCCCAAATGGCACCCTATTGACTTTATAGTGCCATTTGGGATACATCCAGAGGCTCATGTCTTCGGTACCAATATTTTATTTATTTTATTTTTATTTAACCTTTTATGATCCAGGCAAAGTCATGTAACAGTATTATTATCATGGATATATCCAATTAAATCATGTAACAGTATTATTATCATGGATATATCCAATTAAATCATGTAACAGTATTATTCTCATGGATATATACAATTAAATCATGTAACTGTATTATTATCATGGATATATCCAATTAAATCATGTAACAGTATTATTCTCATGGATATATCCAATTAAATCATGTAACAGTATTATTCTCATGGATATATCCAATTAAATCATGTAACAGTATTATTATCATGGATATATCCAATTAAATCATGTAACAGTATTTTTATCATGGATATATCCAATTAAATCATGTAACAGTATTATTATCATGGATATATCCAATTAAATCATGTAACAGTATTATTCTCATGGATATATCCAATTAAATCATGTAACAGTATTATTCTCATGGATATATCCAATTAAATCATGTAACAGTATTATTCTCATGGATATATCCAATTAAATGTCAATAGAAAAAGTTATGAAAACGGAGCGTTTGCTGTTGTTCCAGTTGTAGAGTTTGTAGATTTAATTGCTAAATGAGAAGAAGTTAGCCAGCTTGCATAGCAACCATTTTTGTTAGTCATAGCAACCAATGTTTTTTCATGAATAAAGTATTTTGGTTTCTGTCCTCAGATGGATGGATTAGATAGTATGAATTGACTTTTCAGTGAAAGTGCTGTGATTGGACAGTGAACATTCTAGATGTTGTCCTTGATCCCATTTCACACTGGCTATTTTAGCAGCGTTTTTCTGGGGCTAACCTCAAAACGTTGCTCTGGAGCAGGGCCAGCTACTCCTGGGCTAAGGTTGGTGCTAGCCCACTTTACAATGTGAAAGTATGAACACTCGCTTAGCCCCGGGCTAAGGAGGCTCTTAGACCAGAGATAAGGAGGCTCATAGACCAGGTCTAAGGTGCAGTGTGAACCTGCCTATTAAGAAACACAGCTGAAAGCAGCATTGTTCTTGTTTGGACCAATCGGTTGACTGCATGACCTAACAGAACAGAGAGGAGGAGGAGCTGAGCTGCTTGAGTGACAGGGGGCGGGGCTTGGTGTGTATGGGAAGCAGCCGCAAGAGGGAAAAAAATAGTCAAATATAAATCGCCCGTTACACGCAGCTGAGTGGCCTTTCAAAATGTTGCATGCGATAAGGATCTCTTGAGATATGCATATTGCCCAAGTCAATAGATATGTTAATGGCTAACCAGTAAGTTGTCTGCGTTCCAAATTACACCATATTCCGTATTTTATGCACTACTTTTGACCAGGGTCACTACCTTTGACTAGGGAAATAGCACTATATAGGGAATAGGGTGCCTTTTGGGACAACCCCTACATAGCAGTTACCCTTTCATGTTGAACACAATAGGAAACTAACTCCATCCCCCTGGAAACATCTGACCTGGTATAGTCTTTCATCTATGCTAAAGGCTCCCAGATATAGGCTGTTTTAGTTTTAACTTGGTGCATTTAGGAATGTTCTATGTCGCCTATGTAAACAACTCAATGCCAATGGATATGTCTAGATAATGACTGGATAAGCCAGTGTGTAGTTACCAGATTGAAACCCCTCATGAAACCCCTCCTCATACCACTCCTGAAACTCCTCATGAAACCCCTCCTCATACCACTCCTGAAACCCCTCCTGAAACCCCTCCTCATACCACTCCTGAAACCCCTCCTGAAACCCCTCCTCATACCACTCCTGAAACCCCTCCTGAAACCCCTCCTCATACCACTCCTGAAACCCCTCATGAAACCCCTCATGAAACCCCTCCTGAAACCCCTCCTCATACGACTCCTGAAAACCCTCCTGAAACCCCTCATGAAACCCCTCCTCATACCACTCCTGATACCCCTCCTAATACCACTCCTGAAACCCCTCATGAAACCCCTCCTCATACCACTCCTGAAACCCCTCCTAATACCACTCCTGAAACCCCTCATGAAACCCCTCCTCATACCACTCCTGAAACCCCTCCTCATACCACTCTTGAAACCCCTCCTCATACCACTCCTGAAACCCCTCCTCATACCACTCCTGAAACCCCTCCTCATACCACTCCTGAAACCCCACCTCATCTCACCTAATTCACACACACTCCTCCACTTCAACAAAAACGACCATTCACAGACATCACAGAGCACCTCTATCCATTGACTGCATTACTGGAGAACTAGGCATCTCACTGCACTACTCCTGTTGAGCTGGTCACTGTTGACAGAGGCTCAGGCTAAAAGAGGATGAGTTATGGTGGATTATCTATAGAGAGAATTATGAGAATAGATTATATAGGATCACATGATTATAATGACTGATAAAAACACACAGACACAATAACACATATTCAGCAAATTTCTGCTTTAACAACTAGCCGCTTCTTAGAGATACAGTATGGAAGTTTAGCCTAGTTGCTAATTGTTTATGTCAAACGTTGGATTGAATGTTGGCTGTATGCTTCAATAGGCCTTTCAGAGTTTTGCACGCCAACAAGCTAGCGTTTGTTCTTCTATAAAGACGCAGGATGAATCATAAAAACCAGAGAAAGCTATTGTGTAATATCGTGAGGTCCCTGGCAATTCCCAGCCCTACTGTTTTCCTAAAAAAGTAATATCCGCTTCCTGTTTAGTTTCCTTGCTACGATACTAACGAGTATCACAATACGGCCCTAATTGCTCCAAGGGTTGCCGTTGATAATGGCAGACCCTGGCTGTCACCCCACTCTCTGAGCGTGTCTCAGGGAGAGGTAGGATGTGCAAAAAAATACATTTCCAATTCACACATACATATTAATACTTGTGTGCGAAATAGGACAAATACTGTATAAGCACCCACAATTAAGTTATTATATAAAGCTTTCGTCAGCTTGTGCCTGTGGGTCAGTAAACCCTTTGTAGTTCCAGGCAGAACCTTTTTTTTCATCCAACAAAATAACCCTCAAGGAACCCTTTTAGTTCCAAGAATGTAGCTACAGTACCTTTGAACCTTTTACGAACGTTGTTAGAACTTTATTTTCTTAAGAGTGTAGCTACAGTACCTTTGAACCTTTTACGAACGTTGTAGAACTGTATTTTCTTAAGAGTGTAGCTACAGTACCTTTGAACCTTTTACGAACGTTGTAGAACTGTATTTTCTTAAGAGTGTAGCTACAGTACCTTTGAACCTTTTACGAACGTTGTTAGAACTTTATTTTCTTATAATGTAAGTACCTTTGAACCTTTTACGAACGTTGTTAGAACTTTATTTTCTTATAATGTAAGTACCTTTGTTGCTATTGCTTCACATTCCTACAGAAAGGTTTGAATCTCCCTTCTTTTCCATCTGGGTCCAGTAACTGTGTTGCTTTCCATTGCTTCACTGCAGCACTGCCGACTGATCATTAAAGGGGCATGAACGACTTGCTCCAAACCTTCCCCATACCCTTTAAGACAACCCACCGCAGGTTATTTACAGGCAACAGAGCAGGAAGGTTAGGCTCCAGACAACTGCTGCAGCTGAAGTGTATACTATTACACATCGCTCTGTGTGCTGCAAATAGCACCCTATATCGTATATAGTGCACTACGTTTGACTGGGGCCCTGGTAAAAAGTAGTGCACTATAGACGACTGCTACTACTACTCACAGGAAGATAAACAGGAAGACTATTACTACTGCTCACAGGAAGATAAACAAGACGACTGCTACTACTACTCACAGGAAGATAAACAGGAAGACTATTACTACTGCTCACAGGAAGATAAACAAGACGACTGCTACTACTACTCACAGGAAGATAAACAGGAAGACTATTACTACTGCTCACAGGAAGATAAACAAGACGACTGCTACTACTACTCACAGGAAGATAAACAAGACAACTGCTACTACTGCTCACAGGAAGATAAACAAGACGACTGCTACTACTGCTCACAGGAAGATAAACAAGAAGACTGTTACTACTGCTCACAGGAAGATAAACAGGAAGACTGTTACTACTGCTCACAGGAAGATAAACAGGAAGATAAACAGGAAGACTATTACTACTGCTCACAGGAAGATAAACAGGAAGATAAACAGGAAGACTATTACTACTGCTCACAGGAAGATAAACAGGAAGACTATTACTACTGCTCACAGGAAGATAAACAGGAAGACTATTACTACTGCTCACAGGAAGATAAACAGGAAGATAAACAGGAAGACTATTACTACTTCTCACATGAAGATAAACAGGAAGATAAACAGGAAGACTATTACTACTGCTCACAGGAAGATAAACAGGAAGATAAACAGGAAGACTATTACTACTGCTCACAGGAAGATAAACAGGAAGATAAACAGGAAGACTATAACTACTGCTCACAGGAAGATAAACAGGAAGACTATTACTACTGCTCACAGGAAGATAAACAGGAAGATAAACAGGAAGACTATAACTACTGCTCACAGGAAGATAGATTTTCTAGTTACCTTTTACTAATGTTTAGAATGTATTATTTAGAAGGAGTGCAAAGGCAAATGTAATTATGGAGAGGTAGTACTACTATAATACTACATGATGTATTAGGGTCATGGAGAGGTAGTACTACTATAATACTACATGATGTATTAGGGTCATGGAGAGGTAGTACTACTATATTACTACATGATGTATTAGGGTCATGGAGAGGTAGTACTACTATAATACTATATGATGTATTAGGGTCATGGAGAGGTAGTACTACTATAATACTACATGATGTATTAGGGTCATGGAGAGGTAGTACTACTATAATACTACATGATGTATTAGGGTCATGGAGAGGTAGTACTACTATAATACTACATGATGTATTAGGGTCATGGAGAGGTAGTACTACTATAATACTACATGATGTATTAGGGTCATGGAGAGGTAGTACTACTATAATACTACATGATGTATTAGGGTCATGGAGAGGTAGTACTACTATAATACTACATGATGTATTAGGGTCATGGAGAGGTAGTACTACTATATTACTACATGATGTATCCAGTGTCCAGAAGGCATTCCAAGTCACTCCTTAAAGCACTTCACAATGATTACTTAATTACAGAGCACCCTCTGTAATGTTGTTTCATCAAATAGTGAAGGCATTGAAATGAATGGCCAAGCCAAATCAAACTAAATATATTATCTTGTTTCCAGATGTAAAACCACTGAAAGTGGAGAGCCACAAACCAATTAAAAAACAACCCGTTAGAAAATAAAACATAAGGACATAATTGTATAAACCTCTCGTCTCTCAATACGTAACCTAATGTAGCAAAGCGTGAAAGAAAAGCCTGAAAATACATCCCCTAAATGATGGTACTGACGATAATAAAACAAACTGTTGGGGGAGAGTTTCTCTTCTGCACTGTTCAACCAATCCAGTAAATGTGGAGGAGGAGTTAAGATGGAAGTGTCACCAGAGAGGAAGAGGCGAGGTGAGAGGGATAACTGGGCCCATCTGTCCTCTCCACCTGTTGACATTTGTTCAATGAAGGTGTCGAATTTGGTTAACAACAAAATTGATTGCTTATTTGCTAAGTGTGGCTTATTTGATCTAATAGAATATTCGTAATGATTAGGATGTTACGGGTGTACTGATATAAGTAGGACATGTCCTGGAAACTTTTATATATCGGAGTTGTGGGTAATCTGCCTCTACAATCAGTTATATTAGACAACGTACAACGTACAATCATTTGATAACAAAATATACGAACTACGATCACGGACATTAAAAACTGTAATATATTATGTTTCACAGAGTCGTGGCTGAACGACGACATGAATAATATACAGCTGGCAGGATATACGCTGCATCAACAAGATAGAACAGATGCCTCCAGTAAGACACAGGTTGGCGGTCTGTGTATATTTGTAAACAACAGCTGGTGCACAAAATCTAAGGAAGTCTCAAGGTTTTGCTCACCTGAGGTAGATTATCTCATGATAAGCTGTACACTATTTACCAAGAGAGTTTTCATCTATATTTTTCGTAGCTATTTAACACCACAAACCGATGCTGGCACTAAGACCGCTCTCAATTAGCTGTATAAGGCAATAAGCAAACAGGGAAACGCTCATCCAGAGGCAGCGCTCCTAGTGGCCGGGGACTTTAATGCAGGGAAACTTAAATCTCTTTTACCTCATTTATATCAGCATGTTAAATGTGCAACCAGAGGGGAAAAAACTCTAGACCACTTTTACTCCACACACAGAGACGCGTGCAAAGCTCTCCCTCGACCTCCATTTGGCAAATCTGACCATAATTCTATCCTCCTGATTCCTGATTACAAGCAAAAACTAAATAGGAAGCACCAATGACAATAAAAAAGTGGTCATATGATGCAAATGCTAAGCTACAGGACTGTTTTGCTAGCACAAATATGTTCGGGGTTTCTTCCGATGGCATTGAGGAGTACACCACATCCGTCACTGGCTTCATCAATAAGTACATTGATGACGTTGTCTCCACAGTAACCGTACATACATACCCCAACCAGAAGCCATGGATTACAGGCAACATCCGCACTGAGCTAAAGGGTAGAGCTGCCGCTTTCAAGGAGCGGGACACTAACACGAAAGCTTATAAGAAATCCTGATATGCCCCCCGACAAACCATCAAACAAGCAAAGCGTCAATACATGACTAAGATTGGATCGTACTACACCGGCTCCGACGCTCGTTGGATGTGGCAGGGCTTGCAAACTATTACAGACTACAAAGGGAAGCACAGCCGCGAGCTGCCCAGTGACACAAGCCTACCAGACGAGCTGAAATACTTCTATTCTCGCTTCGAGGCAAGCAACACTAAAGCGTGCATGAGAGCATCAGCTGTTCCGGACGACTGTGTGATCACGCTCTCCGTAGCCAATGTGAGTAATACCTTGAAACAGGTCAACATTCAAAAGGCAGCGGGGCCAGACAGATTACCAGGACGTGTACTCCGAGCATGTAGTGACCAACTGGCAAGTGTCTTCACTGACATTGTCAACCTGTCCCTGACTGAGTCTGTAATACGAAAATGGTATTCAAGCAGACCACCATAGTCCCTGTGCCCAAGAACACTAAGGTAACCTGCCTAAATGACTACCGACCCGTAGCCCTCACGTCTGTGCTAATTTTCTTATCGATTAAACAATTGATCCCACTGCAGTATTCTGTTCCCAGAAACCCTAAATCCACTCCAATGTGCATACCGCTCCAACAGATCCACAGATGATGCAATCTCTATTGCACTCCACACTGCCCTTTCTACCTGGACAAAAGGAACACCTACGTGAGAATGCTATTCATTGACTACAGCTCAGCGTTTAACACCATAGTGTCCTCAAAGCTCATCACTAAGCTAAGGACCCTGGGACTAAACACCTCACAATGAAACTGGACCCTGGACTTCCTGACAGGCCGCCCCCCAGGTGGTAAGTGTAGGTAACAACACATCTGCCAAGCTTATCCTCAACACGGGGGCCCCTCAGGGATGCATGCTCAGTCCCTTCCTGTACTCCCTGTTCACCCATGACTGCATGGCATTATTACGTGGTAGGCCTGATAACCGACAACGATGAGACAGCCTATAGGGAGGTCAGAGACCTGGCCATGCGGTGCCAGGATAACAACCTCTCCCTCAACGTGATCAAGGCAAAGGAGATGATTGTGGACTACAGGAAAAGGAGGACCGAACACGCCCCCATTCTCATCGATGGGGCTGTAGTGGAGTGGGTTGAGAGCTTCAAGTTCCTTGGTGTCCACATCACCAACAAATTATCATGGTCCAAACACACCACGACAGTTGTGAAGAGGGCACGACAAAGCCTATTGCCACATTGCTAACCTTATGCCTAACCCCAACCTTAACCACACTGCTAACCATATGCCTAACCCTAACCTTAACCACACTGCTAATCTTATGCCTAACTCTAACCTTAAAGACCAAAAAGTAAAAGTTTTGTTTTCATGAATTTTTACAGTACATAGCCAAATTTGACTTTGTGGCTGTAGTAACTAGTGGAAACGGTTGTGACTGTTGTTCACACACGTATCTGGCATCTCATTGGCTAGAATGGTCCCACCTGATCTTGCCTCCTTCCAGCTGCCTTCCATGTTTGAAGACATGTATTTGAATTGTTAGAGCGGCCACTACAATATGTGCTTAATATAATGGATAATATGTGGTGTCACCTTGTTAACGTCCAAAAGAGGACGTCAAGTCACAAGCACTCTTTCCATTTCCCCTGAAAACCGGAACATCTGGTTGTTGGGGATTCGACAGAGGCTACTCAATATTTCACTGCTGTTGTTCATTATTATAAACTGGGTGGTCCATGCCCTGAATTCTGATTGGCTGATAGACATGGTATATCAGACCGTATACCATGGGTATGACAAATGTATTTTTACTGCTCTAATTACATTGGTAATCAGTTTATAATAGCAATAAGGCACCTTGGGGGGGTTGTGGTATATAATATGACCAATATACCACAGCTAAGGGCTGTATCCAGGCACTCTGTGTTGCGTTGTGCATAAGAACAGCCCTTAGCCGTGGTATATTGGCCCTATACCACAACCCCCCAAGGTGCCTTACTGCTTCATTAGAAACAGCCTAAGCTTTGGAATGCAATGCCACTCATAACAGGCAAGCAGACAAGGTTAAAAGTATCTGTGACTAAATAGGCTCTGAATAATTTTGGACCAAAATCCCCCAGTGAATCAGAACCATAAACAAACATACAATGCTCTATTGAGTGTGTTTGCACAACAAAAATAAAAACACTTGCTATTGCTATTCCTAAGTGTTTTAGTGCATCTAGGGGAAAAACACTCGGGATTGGTCACCGAAAAATACCTTATGTTATTAAGATTTTTTTTTTTAAAGGACCACACAAACATATCTAATTTGTTCCACGACTGACCCTGTAGGTAGGTCGTCATAGTAAATAAGAATTTGTTCTTAACTGACTTGCCTAGTTGAATAAAGGTTGCCACACGAGAGAAAGCTTTTTGCGTTATACAGAGATTAGATATCCCGCAGCTTGAAGGTTTCAAACGTCTCCATGGAGACGGGGATGTGAGTAAAATATTAAAACACATCCCCAGTAACATTATAACACACTTTATAATTGAACCAAACCCTGTGTTATTTTGATGTGAATCAAACAGTAAAGGTATCGAGATAATTGCGTCACATTGTAAGTTTGCAGTATAATGTTACAAAGCGGTGATTTTATTTTACTAGGCAAGTCAGTTATTTACAACGATGGCCTGGGAACAGTGGGTTTACTGCCTTGTTCAGGGGCAGGATGGCCTGGGAACAGTGGGTTTACTGCCTTGTTCAGGGGCAGGATGGCCTGGGAACAGTGGGTTTACTGCCTTGTTCAGGGGCAGGATGGCCTGGGAACAGTGGGTTTACTGCCTTGTTCAGGGGCAGGATGGCCTGGGAACAGTGGGTTTACTGCCTTGTTCAGGGGCAGGACGACAGACTATTTGACTTTGTCAGCTCGGGGACTCGATCCAACAACCTTCCGGTTACCCGCCTCCCCAGATACAACGTAATCAACACCCACTGTTCTCCAGCAACGCAAGAAAAGCACATGTTCCCACACGAACTGAGAACAAACAGCTGTAACCTGCATGAAATAACTAACTACTGGCTCCACCAGCCTGCCATCACATGGGATGTAGCATCTTAATAACGTGTTGAGCAAATCGACGGCTATAGTGTAATAACATTGGGTAGAATAAGATCGACTAGTAGGATTTATTCATCAAACCCCCATCGATATTTTAGATGAAGAAGAGAAAAACAAGTCACGTATCTCCTCAGCCAATCCAACGTGACATGAGAGAACGTATGGTTACTGTAATATGATCTAATAAAGTATTATACTGTATAGAAGGCTGCGTGTAAACAGCAACACACCTGACAGCATGTCCAAGTCCAAGCAGGCCATGAAAGGTAACAACGCAATAATTATGAAATATCTCACTTATATCGCGAGCCATAACTTCACTTTGCAGAACCTCACTGCACATTCCTTGTAATTAAGTGGGATACCAATGTAACTGCAGTAACACAATATATAACCAATTGTCCACGGAACCCACGATCACCGGGTAACTATATAATAACCAATGTTATTAGTTAACTACGTCACCGCATACCATCTCCAACAGTCACCACATACCATCTCCAACAGTCACCGCATACCATCTCCAACAGTCACCGCATACCATCTCCAACAGTCACCGCATACCATCTCCAACAGTCACCGCATACCATCTCCAACATACCATCTCCAACAGTCACCGCATACCATCTCCAACAGTCACCGCATACCATCTCCAACAGTCACCGCATACCATCTCCAACAGTCACCGCATACCATCTCCAACAGTCACCGCATACCATCTCCAACAGTCACCGCATACCATCTCCAACAGTCACCCGCATACCATCTCCAACAGTCACCGCATACCATCTCCAACAGTCACCCGCATACCATCTCCAACAGTCACCGCATACCATCTCCAACAGTCACCGCATACCATCTCCAACAGTCACCCGCATACCATCTCCAACAGTCACCGCATACCATCTCCAACAGTCACCGCATATCTCCTTGCAGTGCACCTGTTTTTAGCCCGGTTTGAAAGCCAGGAAACGGTCAGCAGCTGCGAAGGGCAGAGCAGTGAGATCCGAAACAGACGCTAGCTACCGCGGAGGACCCGGCCCAGCCCGGCCCGGCCAGTGCTGGATGTTCTGTAGCTGATGGCACGAGTTAGATACACAAGTATATACACTTACCCAATTACATTCACCCAATTCACATAGTTTCATTAGTTAAATGTGTATCTCAAACGCAATCGTGTGTTGACTTGCCCGTCCCCTCATATTTGGATCCACAGAAGGGAGACGAAGAGCTCTGCCTCTCATTCAGTGTGATCCCGATCCTCGAACCGAACTCTTCCACTGGCAGAACCGGCAGACTAGATCAGTAGATCCAAGAAACATGAACGATACATAGAAGACAGGAGCAGAGATTGTGAAGCCGTTATATCGGGAACTGACCATTTAATCTGTGCATATATTATATTCCTTGAAATCCTCTTCTTTGTAGATGGATTGAAGAGAAGAAGCAGCGACAGCGACCCAGGAGAGGCAGTCCTTCTCTGGACGTCTCCAACAAGTATATAGGTGGTCCGTGTTGCCTCGTTGCTAGATGGTAGTGACAGTCTCCACAGGAAGCTTGTTGTGGGTCCACCACCCTCTGGAACATGTAAACCCTGCCCTAGTCGACTAAGAAACACACCACTGGTGTTGGATTACAAGTCCTAGACCCTGCAGTGGTAGGTGGGCTGCTTCTGGAAATCAAGTGAACAAAAAAGAGAAACCGAAGGATTTCAAGCCCAATCACATGACGGGCTAAGTGTCAAAACAACCTCCCGGGTCAGCTAGAGAGATCTACACTAATTTAGCCAGCTCTCTCCCTCTCTCTCTCTCCCTGAGACGCGCACAAATGTCTGTTAGCTAGGTCTTTGAGCGGTGTCCAAGGAGCCAGAAGCAGCCCTTCAGGAATGCTTTCTTCTCGGCTCCACTGGGCTGAGTGGGAGGGAGGGATGGAGGGAGGGAGGGATGGAGGGAGGGAGGGAGGGAGGGAGGCAGCGCCTTGAATTACTCCGCCTCCAAATTGGCTCTCCACCTTATTTCCAACGTTCTCAAATTCACTCCGACATTAAGCAGCAGCCTAGTGGAACATTTTTTTTATTGACAAATATGCATAGAATTTCAGACCGTTACCACAATGACCTACACACATGAACACGATTAGCCTAGAATGGAATATAATAGAATATAATACAGTAGAATAGAATAGAATGGAAACAACATATTACATTAAATTACAATTAAATAATCCAATCAATCATCAACCCATGTGACAACAGTTGGCACTATTAAGAACCCAAACTGCCTGCTAGATGACTATGTAACAACATGTTAATATACAATGTTTGTTGTACAGTTCATATTGTTATACCCTACACAGATATAAGAGCAAAAAGGAATCATTAGCTGTAAATACAGATTCTCCATTTTTACAGACACTCTTAACCAGAGTGACTTACAGGAACAATTAGCGGTAAGTGCCTTGCTTTAGGGCACATAAATCTATTTTTCACCTTGTCAGCTCAGGGATTTGAACCAGTGACCTTTACGGTTGCTGGCTCAATGCTTTTAACCGCTAGTCTACCTGCCACCCACATATGGCATATAACAATAATAATAGGAGTAGGCCAAAGGAGTAGGCCAAAGGAGTAGGCCTAAGGAGTAGGCCTAAGGAGTAGGCCTAAGGAGTAGGCCAAAGGAGTAGGCCAAAGGAGTAGGCCTAAGGAGTAGGCCTAAGGAGTAGGCCTAAGGAGTAGGCCTAAGGAGTAGGCCTAAGGAGTAGGCCTAAGGAGTAGGCCTAAGTAGGATTTCTTGACCACTAGTAGCCATAATTCTGACCCAATACCAGTTCTTCTAGCCAGGTTTCTAAACTTGTAGTAATCATGGCTGAATACCGACATGCCCAGGGGCCCTGACCTCCTGGGGACCCCCATGGATTTTGTCAGTAACTCTCACTCAGATATCATTAACATGGCTTAAGTCATGACAAAATGTGTAGAACTACAAGTAATTAGCTTTAAAACAGCAAAAATTACTCTCCGCCCCTCGTCACCCCTCTGCCGTCAAGAGGGGTGACGACTAAAGTGTTTTAAGGCCCCCAAAAAGCTAGGGCCGGCCCTGAATTAGTTACCCAACCAAGGCTTGGCCCCCCAGTTACCCATGTGGGCCCTCTACCTCCTCTCCTCCCCCCATCTGATGAATAGCAGATCGGCAACAGGCTATCAACACTCATTGAAAGGCTCCTGTGATAATGTAATTCATACCCTACAGTACAGGGGACTGCCTGCCTGTAGTTTAACATAGGCTGCTGTGTCTGCTATACCATAGCAATGCACTCAATCCTAAAGAGACATTTTCTCTGAGCTAGATTACATTATAATGTTATGTATACAGACGGTAGAAGACTGCCTGTTTAGTTTTAACACAGGCCACCGTATCTGTCATTTACAATCAGGGACAATTCTCTGTAAATCATCTGAGGTATAGGCTGGATCATTTCTGAGGTTATGCTCAATGTTAATTCACGTTAAAGGCACTGCCTCGGAGAGAGGTATGTACAGAATGTATAATGGCAAATATTGAAATAACCAGAGAGAATGCAAAATATTAAGTATGCAGGTCTTAGTATGACACTGTGAACGTCAGAGGCAATCAGTGTGTGTAATAACAAGTGAGCAGGCAGTTTGCCTGGCTTTAAATCCTATTGGCTCGTTTTGGTCTTTTTAAGTTGCAGGTATTAGTGAAAGCCAAGGAACAACAACGTTTGCGTCCCAAATGGCACCCTATTCTCTATATAGTCCATTTACTTTTGACTAGAACCCTGGGGGATATAAGGCCCATAGGGATCTAGGACCCATAGGGCTCTGGTCAAAAGCAGTGCACTTTAAAGGGTATATGGTGGGGTTTGGGACACACACATAAATATGTCATGGTGGCTCAGGAGAATGTATTGTCACACAATAACTGAATGAGGACTTCTTGGATTGAAGCTATTCTAAGCATGCCAACTTATGAAAGGTTGATGGAGAACACAATTGTATACTCAAGCTAAACCCGGGTACATACCAACAGCTATAGGTACTGTACAGATGGACATAAACCTACATGATCATTTGTCTTAATTGGACCAAATCTCTAGCTGTAGCATATTATAGCCACATCATCACCCCGGACATAACTTAATGTGTTTGAGGGGTTCTGGTGCAAATGATAATGTATCAGACAGATATTTACATGGTCAAAATCTGAGTGAGGGTGTGTGTTTTCTGCTTCGAAGCACTATTAACCCAGTCAGTTAAATAGCCTCCCCAGGACATCTCAGTAAATATGCTGCCTCCCTTATTAATATTGCATCTCAACCTCATAAAAATGGGACACAAGACACTGAAGAGAGGAGGGGAACTGGGAGCAGAGAGAGAGAGAGAAAGGGACTGGCAGCATGAGCAGGGAGAGAGAGGGGGAGCAGGGAGAGAGAGGGGGAGCAGGGAGAGAGAGGGGGAGCAGGGAGAGAGAGGGGGAGCAGAGGGAGCACAAAGAGACAGAGAGGGGGGAGAACAGAGAGAGATGGCTGAGATAGATGGAGAGCAGAGAGAGATGGCTGAGATAGATGGACAGCAGAGAGAGATGGCTGAGATAGATGGACAGCAGAGAGAGATGGCTGAGATAGATGGACAGCAGAGAGAGATGGCTGAGATAGATGGACAGCAGAGAGAGATGGCTGAGATAGATGGACAGCAGAGAGAGATGGCTGAGATAGATGGACAGCAGAGAGAGATGGCTGAGATAGATGGACAGCAGAGAGAGATGGACAGCAGAGAGAGATGGCTGAGATAGATGGACAGCAGAGAGAGATGGCTGAGATAGATGGACAGCAGAGAGAGATGGCTGAGATAGATGGACAGCAGAGAGAGATGGCTGAGATAGATGGACAGCAGAGAGAGATGGCTGAGATAGATGGAGAGCAGAGAGAGATGGCTGAGATAGATGGACAGCAGAGAGAGATGGCTGAGATAGATGGAGAGCAGAGAGAGATGGCTGAGATAGATGGACAGCAGAGAGAGATGGCTGAGATAGATGGACAGCAGAGAGAGAGCAGAGAGAGAGAAAGGGGAATACTTATAAGGTAAGCAATCCGTGCCCAGAATCAAATGATGTTATTCCGTGGCTGCGTTCCAAACACTTAATAGACACACTCTCTCCCCACAGCGCTCAAATTAAGTGGGCACTTCTGATGGCGTATCATGACGTCTGACAAGTCACTCGTTCATCCCGCGATGATTGGTGCTTTATATGTGCTACAGTCAGTTATGATTGCATGTCTACTTATATTAATAACATAATTATTAATATAAGCTTGCTCTATGATAGGTTGCAAATGAATTAGCTAACTAACGTTAGCCTACGTAGCTGGAACATCTGAAGAAGAAAAATCGTTTATTTCTACAATTTCCAAAAACTAACCAAACAAAAACTTCATGACTTTTACGAGACGTGTTTGAGGATTAGTAGCACCATTTTTAACTGATTTGCAGTAGTTTTGACTTATACTTGTTTGTTGACTTCTCCATATTGACGTTGAAGTTTAAAGTTATAGCACTTTTCTTAGCGGATGTACAATCATCGCAAATTGAATTATGGGGCGTTTCAGGCCCCGAAGTGAACAATAATTTCTACACTTGCAAACTCGATCAAAAACGGGGGGCTTACGTTGCGAACTTCCCTTGTTTTGCTAATCATTTGGACCGATGGCCAAGATGGCGACAGGGATTCCCCCAAGGGCATAAGGCGAGGGTAAGTGGAGGAGGGTGTGTCTTTATGATTTTGAAATGCAGTCCATGGCTGCGGTCCGAACACTTAAAAGACACACCCTTGTCCACTTACCCTCACTTATGCCCTTGGGGGAATCCCTGTCGCCATCTTGGAGGGCGGTCCAAATGATCAGCCAAGCAGGAGAAATTTGCAACGTAAGCCGCTCAGCCCTCGTTTTAAGTTGTCTTTGCAAGCATACAATTATGTTCACTCCGGGGCCTGAAACTCCCTATAATTCAATTTGCGACGATTGTATATCCGCTAAGAAAAGTCCACCGAAAACCTGTGTAGGCACTAGACCCATGGTCACATGGTCTATGGTGTCACAGTGGCTATTGGGTCATCAATATGCATGGAAGCTGAAGGGTTGTAGTGGCAGCAGGTTATGAGAGAGATGTAAAGGACTCTGATGTAGAAGCCCTCTCATCATCACTTCCTGTTGGCATGCAAGCTTATTCTTGCAGTTCAAGGTATACCGTAAATGTTGAATATCAACATCTTGTTCATGGATCATCAATGTGCATGGAAAGGACTTCAGTGGTGTCTGGTTGAGGAAGACAGTACAAGGATAGGTACTGTTTTATTTAGCTGCTTTCACACATCATCTTTTAATACAGCCTGGGTGATATGATCACAGCATTTCCACCAACATGGTGTTTGTCCGCTAACTTAATCTGACATGACTGTATAACTGCATATTAGCTGTGATCTCTCAGTCCTGTGGGGTTCTGATGTGAAGGCCTTATTTCCCATCAGTTCCTGTCGGCATGCAGGCTTGTCTTGCCGGTCGGAGAGGGTACACTGTAAGATTCACATGATAGATTATGATTCATATTGATTGATTCAATAGGGCAACCTAAGTAAATGTTCAGTTGAATGTTCAGTCTTTGTTCACCGAGTTTCATTCTTCTCACCCTCATTCTGTAGCTGATCAAGCTTGGTTATAGACAAGCTAAATGTTATTGGACACAAATCAAATCTTTGTTGATAATGTGTCCTCCTTGCACATCTGTTTTACATAGATTGTTTAAGGAATATGCGTGGGAAGTTTGTCATGATGACAACACTGTAGCTTGTCTTGCTCATTGAAATCGAATCCAGCGTTCCAAGCCCTTTCTATGTATTATATGTATGTGCTCTTACTTTCCCTTATCTGACACACTTCAGATATATCACAGCTTTTAGTTCCACGGTAATAATTACTGTTAACCTGTATCCACACAGAGGTGCTGAGCTTGCCTAGATTACCACAGGTATTAACGGCGGGATTACCTTTCAATAATCACCCTAATCTTCCATTCTCTACAGATCAACTTTACATAAAGATATTCTGCCTATCTAACTAAGTGTGATTATTGTGTTGTAAAATGACATTACACAGCATTTAACACATTCGGTGAGATTTGTAACACGTTCTAGGGTTGCAGGCTCTACTTGTGAAAGACTCAGTGAATGGTGTTTTATTAAATCTTTATTTCACCAGGTTGTCCCATTGAGATCAAAATACCTGCTTTTCAAAAGGGATACCTGAATTGTATGTGTACTAAAAGCTGAGGTATTTCAAAATGATTACCTTCATGTCTCACCTTCATGTTTAATCAGTCTCACCTTCATGTTTAATCAGTCTCACCTTCATGTTTAATCAGTCTCACCTTCATGTTTAATCAGTCTCACCTTCATGTTTAATCAGTCTCACCTTCATGTTTAATCAGTCTCACCTTCATGTTTAATCAGTCTCATTCAGTCCCTCATCACAGTGGAGACTTACCAGGAACAAGACTTGTAGAGCTATATAAATACTAAAGGCAGGTAGAGGTTATGTATAGTGCAGGAGGCACCATGCAGGCTGTGAACTGTGACGTAATTCCACAGCCTATAAAGTCCCTAGGCAGTGTACCTCCCTGTCAAAGAATTTCAGAAGAGACGTCTAAAGCCAGGCGGCTGCAAGACCCACCCTACCTTAATAGTAGTCCCCTGGGGCCTAGGGGCTTTAGGAAAGTTATTGTCACAGTATCCACCTCTCTATCTCCACCTCCACCTCCCCACCTCTTTCTCTGTCCCCCATAGGCCCCTTGGCATCAGGACAGGTCACTAAGGTCTCTCTGTGGAGAGACAACGTGCAAAGTCATGTCATTGATCCTTTGTCTTGTGAATTTACAAAGGACTCCTATCTATCTTCAGAGTCAGTGCTTTAGTCAATATTGGTTTGTAATCTCACAACACAGGTGTCTGCTCAGCTACCTGGGGCTGTCTATTGACCACAACCAGGGAGAGGGAAAGGAGAGCTCTTTAGATGTTGGCCAGGTACAAAACCAAGGAACATGAAGACGCATGCACACACACACACACACACACACACACACACACACACACACACACACACACACACACACACACACACACACACACACACACACACACACACACACACACACACACACACACACACACACACACACACACACACACACACACACACACACCCACACACACAAAGGGAGCATCTCATCTTACTGATCTCACATGAATCTCACATTCTTTCATGAAGTGGTCTGTTTCTCCCCTAACAAAACAGGTTGAGAGGTTCAGGTAGACTCTTAGTAGAACCATATAGGGTTCTTTGGTTTGTCCCCATATAGGAACCGTATAACTATGAACGGTTCCACCAGCCTTAGACACTAACAGGCTGTTATATAGACACTAACAGGCTGTTATATAGACATTAACAGGCTGTTACATAGACTCCAACAGGCTGTTATATAGACATTAACAGGCTGTTACATAGACTCCAACAGGCTGTTATATAGACACTAACAGGCTGTTATATAGACTCTAACAGGCTGTTATATAGACTACTAACAGGCTGTTATATAGACATTAACAGGCTGTTACATAGACTCCAACAGGCTGTTATATAGACTACTAACAGGCTGTTATATAGACTACTAACAGGCTGTTATATAGACTCCAACAGGCTGTTATATAGACACTAACTGGCTGTTATATAGACTACTAACAGGCTGTTATATTGACTCTAACAGGCTGTTATATAGATTCTAACAGGCTGTTATATAGACTACTAACAGGCTGTTATATAGACTACTAACAGGCTGTTATATAGACTACTAACAGGCTGTTATATAGACACTAACAGGCTGTTATATAGACACTAACAGGCTGTTATATAGACTACTAACAGGCTGTTATATAGACTACTAACAGGCTGTTATATAGACACTAACAGGCTGTTATATAGACACTAACAGGCTGTTATATTGACTCTAACAGGCTGTTATATAGATTCTAACAGGCTGTTATATAGACACTAACAGGCTGTCATATAGACTCTAACAGGCTGTTATATAGACACTAACAGGCTGTTATATAGACACTAACAGGCTGTTATATAGACTCTAACAGACTGTTATATATACACTAACAGGCTGTTATATAGACACTAACAGGCTGTTATATAGACTCTAACAGACTGTTATATATACACTAACAGGCTGTTATATAGACACTAACAGGCTGTTATATAGACTACTAACAGGCTGTTATATAGACATTAACAGGCTGTTACATAGACTCCAACAGGCTGTTATATAGACATTAACAGGCTGTTATATAGACTCCAACAGGCTGTTATATAGACACTAACTGGCTGTTATATAGACTACTAACAGGCTGTTATATTGACTCTAACAGGCTGTTATATAGATTCTAACAGGCTGTTATATAGACTACTAACAGGCTGTTATATAGACTACTAACAGGCTGTTATATAGACTACTAACAGGCTGTTATATAGACACTAACAGGCTGTTATATAGACACTAACAGGCTGTTATATAGACTACTAACAGGCTGTTATATAGACTACTAACAGGCTGTTATATAGACACTAACAGGCTGTTATATAGACACTAACAGGCTGTTATATTGACTCTAACAGGCTGTTATATAGATTCTAACAGGCTGTTATATAGACACTAACAGGCTGTCATATAGACTCTAACAGGCTGTTATATAGACACTAACAGGCTGTTATATAGACACTAACAGGCTGTTATATAGACTCTAACAGACTGTTATATATACACTAACAGGCTGTTATATAGACTACTAACAGGCTGTTATATAGACTACTAACAGGCTGTTATATAGACACTAACAGGCTGTTATATAGACACTAACAGGCTGTTATATAGACTACTAACAGGCTGTTATATAGACTACTAACAGGCTGTTATATAGACACTAACAGGCTGTTATATAGACACTAACAGGCTGTTATATTGACTCTAACAGGCTGTTATATAGATTCTAACAGGCTGTTATATAGACACTAACAGGCTGTCATATAGACTCTAACAGGCTGTTATATAGACACTAACAGGCTGTTATATAGACACTAACAGGCTGTTATATAGACTCTAACAGACTGTTATATATACACTAACAGGCTGTTATATAGACACTAACAGGCTGTTATATAGACTCTAACAGACTGTTATATATACACTAACAGGCTGTTATATAGACACTAACAGGCTGTTATATAGACTACTAACAGGCTGTTATATAGACATTAACAGGCTGTTACATAGACTCCAACAGGCTGTTATATAGACATTAACAGGCTGTTATATAGACTCCAACAGGCTGTTATATAGACACTAACTGGCTGTTATATAGACTACTAACAGGCTGTTATATTGACTCTAACAGGCTGTTATATAGATTCTAACAGGCTGTTATATAGACTACTAACAGGCTGTTATATAGACTACTAACAGGCTGTTATATAGACTACTAACAGGCTGTTATATAGACACTAACAGGCTGTTATATAGACACTAACAGGCTGTTATATAGACTACTAACAGGCTGTTATATAGACTACTAACAGGCTGTTATATAGACACTAACAGGCTGTTATATAGACACTAACAGGCTGTTATATTGACTCTAACAGGCTGTTATATAGATTCTAACAGGCTGTTATATAGACACTAACAGGCTGTCATATAGACTCTAACAGGCTGTTATATAGACACTAACAGGCTGTTATATAGACACTAACAGGCTGTTATATAGACTCTAACAGACTGTTATATATACACTAACAGGCTGTTATATAGACACTAACAGGCTGTTATATAGACTCAACATAGAGGCTGTTCTAGACTCTAACATAGAGGCTGTTCTAGACTCTAACATAGAGGCTGTTCTAGACTCTAACATAGAGACTGTTCTAGACTCTAACATAGAGGTTGTTCTAGACTCTAACATAGAGGCTGTTCTAGACTCTAACATAGAGGCTGTTCTAGACTCTAACATAGAGGTTGTTCTAGACTCTAACATAGAGGCTGTTCTAGACTTTAACATAGAGGCTGTTCTAGACTCTAATATAGAGGCTGTTCTAGACTCTAACATAGAGGTTGTTCTAGACTAACATAGAGGTTGTTCTAGACTCTAACATAGAGGCTGTTCTAGACTCTAATATAGAGGCTGTTCTAGACTCTAACATAGAGGTTGTTCTAGACTAACATAGAGGTTGTTCTAGACTCTAACATAGAAGCTGTTCTAGACTCTAACATAGAGGTTGTTCTAGACTTTAACATAGAGGCTGTTCTAGACTCTAACATAGAGGTTGTTCTAGACTAACATAGAGGTTGTTCTAGACTCTAACATAGAGGCTGTTCTAGACTCTAATATAGAGGCTGTTCTAGACTCTAACATAGAAGCTGTTCTAGACTCTAACATAGAGGTTGTTCTAGACTTTAACATAGAGGCTGTTCTAGACTCTAACATAGAGGTTGTTCTAGACTAACATAGAGGTTGTTCTAGACTCTAACATAGAGGCTGTTCTAGACTCTAATATAGAGGCTGTTCTAGACTCTAACATAGAGGTTGTTCTAGACTAACATAGAGGTTGTTCTAGACTCTAACATAGAGGCTGTTCTAGACTAACATAGAGGTTGTTCTAGACTCTAACATAGAGGTTGTTCTAGACTAACATAGAGGCTGTTCTAGACTCTAACATAGAGGCTGTTCTAGACTCTAATATAGAGGCAGGCACCCAGAGGATTTCTGCTGGTAAATAAGACAGTAGGTAGTATGGTTGACACAACAATCTAACCTGACAAGCTAAAGTGCTCACAGTGACAAATGGCCTAACGTGGAAAATGTGAGCACAGTATAACGGATTCTTCATTTACTGCTCGCCTATATTATGTACCGTGAAATGAGGCATAGGTCCAAGCATCTTATGGGAGATGTATAAATAGTAAGGTGCGTACAGTATGTGTTGCAATGGTCCATGTCTGCAGTTCCCTAGTGGGCTGAATGCAATGCCCTCTGGATACTTGTCTCTGTACAGGACAGTCTGCTATGATATTTATGTTATTATGCCAAAACATCCAATAGCCTATCTATCCCCATCGATAATAGAGTCATTGTGAAAGGACCAAGACAAAGAGATTTAAACTTGTTAAACCACAGATGGATGAAAGGGATTTAAACTTGTTAAACCACAGATGGATGAAAGGGATTTAAACTTGTTAAACCACAGATGGATGAAAGAGATTTAAACTTGTTAAACCACAGATGGATGAAAGGGATTTAAACTTGTTAAACCACAGATGGATGAAAGGGATTTAAACTTGTTAAACCACAGATGGATGAAAGAGATTTAAACTTGTTAAACCACAGATGGATGAAAGGGATTTAAACTTGTTAAACCACAGATGGATGAAAGAGATTTAAACTTGTTAAACCACAGATGGATGAAAGGGATTTAAACTTGTTAAACCACAGATGGATGAAAGGGATTTAAACCTGTTAAACCACAGATGGATGAAAGGGATTTAAACTTGTTAAACCACAGATGGATGAAAGGGATTTAAACCTGTTAAACCACAGATGGATGAAAGGGAGTTAAACCTGTTAAACCACAGATGGATTATGGTGCACTGAACAGCTATGGAGTAAAAAGACAAGAGGGACTGCTGACAGGAAAGAATAATTATTTTATCTCTTTCTTCTCTTTCAGCATCTTTCCCTCCCTCCCTCCCTCCCTATCTCCCTCCCTATCTCCCTCCCTCCCTCCCTCCCTCCCTCCCTCCCTCCCCAGAGTGGATCAATGTTGTTGGGACTGAGTTGGTGACTAGATCAATGCTGATTACATGGAGCCCTCTGCTATTTGTAATTGCCAAGTTAGGAGAGATAGGTTGGCTGCATGGACACCACATGGCCAGGGCAGGCAGGCAGGAAGAGCACCATCAAGATTGACTTCTGTTCTGTATGAGGGGTCTATTGTTATTGAGATGTGGTGACAGGTCATGCTGGAGACCAGACCTTTTCCCGAACACAGGCAGGCAGGCAGGCAGGCAGGCAGGCAGGCAGGCAGGCAGGCAGGCAGGCAGGCAGGCAGGCAGGCAGGCAGGCAGGCAGGCAGGCAGGCAGGCAGGCAGGCAGGCAGGCAGGCAGGCAGGCAGGCATGTAGGCAGGTAGGCAGGCAGGTAGGCAGGCAGTTAGGCAGGCAGGTAGGCAGGTAGGCAGGTAGGCAGGCAAGAAGGTAGGCAGGTAGGCAGGCAGGTAGGCAGGTAGGTGGCTGTGTGGGTCTGGCTGTGTGGGTGTGTGGGTCTGGCTGTGTGGGTGTGTGGGTCTGGCTGTGTGGGTGTGTGGGTCTGGCTGTGTGGGTGTGTGGGTCTGTCTGTGTGGGTGTGTGGGTCTGGCTGTGTGGGTGTGTGGGTCTGGCTGTGTGGGTGTGTGGGTCTGTCTGTGTGGGTGTGTGGGTCTGGCTGTGTGGGTGTGTGGGTCTGGCTGTGTGGGTGTGTGGGTCTGGCTGTGTGGGTGTGTGGGTCTGGCTGTGTCTGTGTGTGGGTCTGGCTGTGTGGGTGTGTGGGTCTGGCTGTGTCTGTGTGTGGGTCTGGCTGTGTGGGTGTGTGGGTCTGGCTGTGTGGGTGTGTGGGTCTGGCTGTGTGGGTGTGTGGGTCTGGCTGTGTGGTCGTGTGGGTCTGGCTGTGTGGGTGTGTGGGTCTGGCTGTGTGGGTGTGTGGGTCTGGCTGTGTGGGTGTGTGGGTCTGGCTGTGTGGGTGTGTGGGTCTGGCTGTGTGGGTGTGTGGGTCTGGCTGTGTGGGTGTGTGGGTCTGGCTGTGTGGGTGTGTGGGTCTGGCTGTGTGGGTGTGTGGGTCTGGCTGTGTGGGTGTGTGGGTCTGGCTGTGTGGTCGTGTGACCACTATTCTCATTACAGCTTGCAGTGATGAAGCTGGGCCAAAAGGTTGAGTGATAATTGAGAACCACTCCATCTGAGAGAGAAAACAAGAGAAACAATTTCTCCCCATCCTTTTTCTTTTTACTCTCTCTTGGAATCTGTATAGTCATTATTTTGTGTGTGTGTGTGTGTGTTTTCCTTGCCCTTAGCTCAGGACTAATGAGGCAATCTGTTGCCTCCCCTGTCACAGATCCCATCCGTCACACAGACACTATCAAGCTGCTGCTGTCTATCTGGATGTGTCCTGAATGGCACCCTATTCACTATGTAGTGCACTACTTTTGCCCAGGGCCCATAGGACTCTGGGAAAAAGCAGTGCACTGTATAGGGAATAGGGTGCAATTTTAAGCAACCATGTAATCTCTGTCTCGCTGTAAGGCCACCATGTAACCTCTGTCTCGCTGTAAGGCCACCATGTAACCTCTGTCTCGCTGTAAGGCCACCATGTAACCTCTGTCTCGCTGTAAGGCCACCATGTAACCTTTTGGAAAGACTCTCAATGGCCAGCTAACTAGAAAGAGGTCATCCCATGTCCTTCCAGGTTGAGGTACTTGAGCTACATACAGTACCATTTAGTTGCACTACGAGAGTGCTACTCAATCTAAATGTATCTAACTTCCTCTCCTCTGAAAACAGTGATTCTAGTTTACAATTCATTTAACATGAGTGTCAAGAAGACAGTATAACGTTGAGATCTCCCTCTAGCCCAGTCAACAATACCCCAGGGTAGAAGCCGTTGTGTGAGGAACCCCACTGTGTTGAGTTTTCTGTGGTTCTTTAACCTTTATTTAACTAGGCAAGTCAGTTAAATGTAAACCATTCTGTTGGCGGTTCCACTCACTACCAAATATGTTGATGAGAGGAAGCCCAGTGGTCGGCAGTGGGAGAAGATGGAGCGACATTCTGTTCATTTTCTCATCGATTAAACATTTCCGTACAGTTTTCTGTTTCTGAAACTAAAATCTGTAACTGACAGAGTGGACTGCGTTTTGCAGACTTTACTCTTTGCCAAAGTTTCAAAAAGTTGTGTTGTTTAGGAGTGCAAGGACACATTTATTTATTGCACACATTGCACACATTTATTCGCTGCACACAAGCCAATAGGATCTCGCTAGCTCGTGCCTGATAGGCTCTGCAAACCTCTTTGCTTGTTCTGCCCACTGTGATTCATTTGCGCCCATTGGAAACGACAAGGCTGTGGTTTATCTTGGTTTATTTATAAAGCTCTTCTACTCTACAGTTTCTCCTCCTGTCTCTGTTTCTTTTTTCTCTTGTACAGGTCTGTGGTAAACAAGCACAGTATCTATAGAACATGTTAAATGGTTGATTGATACTTACCTTTTATGTTGAAGTTTCGAGTGAAAACTGTTGACATAGAGATGACTGGGTTTGCGGCTAAACAAGGCTAGAATATCATAAGAAGAAATGGTGCCAGATATCATTCTGGTTTGAATTGATTGATTTATAGCTCCTCTGAGGTAATATTGTTGTGTCTTTTCTACTCTGTTTATATGGTCTGGGCCCTGACATCACCCCACCCAAGTGTTATATTGTCACGATCGGGTGTTAGGACAGACCAAGGCGCAGCGCAGTAATAGTTTGACATCACTTTTAATAACGGATATAATCAAAATGACGAACTATACAAATGAACAACGAAACAACAAACGGAAACACACTTACGTTATCGGACATTAAGATAATGGACCACACCATGGTGTGGGACATACTAACATAAGTAGGATCCCTAATTAGAGAATGCATAGCAGATGCCTCTAATTAGGGATCCAACACAAAACACTACACAGATGTATAGCACATAGAACTGTCAGACTCTGACTACGGCCACATAGAGAAGCAAAAGGCTTCTCTATGGCCAGAGCCTGACAGTACCCCCCCCCAAAGGCACGGACTCCCGACCGCGAAAATACATTAACATTTTTATTAACACACAAAAAAGAAAACTTGACATGGGAGGGTTGAGGAGGGACAATCCACTTCGGTGGCGGTTCTGGCCCCGGTGAAGTGGACTGGGACCCGGTGTGGCGAACGGCTCCGGCCATGGAGTGGGGCAGACGACCGGGCCCGGACTGGGCACCGGTGTGGCAGGTGGCTCCGGCTCTGGAGCGGGGCAGACGACCGGTCCTGGAATTGGCACCGGTGGTGCGGACTGCTCTGGCATGGGGGCGGAGCAGACGACCGGCCCCGGACTGGGCACCGGTGGAGCGGACTGCTCTGGCATGGGGGCGGAGCAGGCCTCCGGACCCGGATTGGGCACCGGTGGAGCGGACTGCTCGGGCACTGGAGCGGAGCAGACGTCCAGACCCGTATTGGGCATCGGTGGAGCGGACTGCTCGGGCACTGGAGCGGAGCAGACGTCCGGACTCGGATTGAGCACCGGTGTGGTAGGCGACTCCGGCCATGGAGCGGGGCAGGCGACCTGGCCCGGACTAGACACCGGCCCAACGGAAGGCTCCGGTCTGTGGACCATCATGTGAGGCTCCGGGCTGTGGACCCTCACCGGAGGTCGGGTGTGTGGAGCCGGCACTGGAAGCACCTGGCTGGGCGCACGCACTGGAGGTCGGGTGCGGGGAGCCGGCACTGGAGGCACCTGGCTGGGCTCACGCACTGGAGGTCGGGTGCGGGGAGCCGGCACGGGACGTACCGGACTGGGAAGGTGCACCAGAGGTTGGGTGCGTGGAGCCGGCACTGGAAGCACCTGGCTGGGCGCACGTAAAAAGGTTGGGTGTGGGGAGCCGGCACGGGACGTACCGGACTGGGGAGACGCACCGGAGGTCGGGTGCGTGGAGCCGGCACTGGAAGCACCTGGCAGGGCATGAATTTGAGGAACTGACTTGTTGGAAAGGTGGCATTCTATGACAGTGCCACGTTGAAAGTCACTGACCTTTTCAGTAAGGCCATTCTACTGCCAATATTTGTCTATGGAGAATGCATGACAGTGTGCTCAATTTTATACACCTGTCAGCAATGGGTGTGGCTGAAATAGCCAAATCCACTAATTTAAAGGGTTGTCCAAATGCTCTTGTACATACAGCATAGTGTATATACAAAGATTGTATAGACCTTAGAATTACTAGAAGGGGCATACGCCCTTAGATCATGGCTAGGAGGGGCTCTGCCTTTGGGGTGAGAGAGGACCTTTCTCAGGCTCAATAGAATTCTGTCTCCAAGTTCGAAGAAGATCCAATCACATTGGATAATTTTGGGGGAGTCTCCATCTCAGAATGCATATACAGTGCCCTCCGTAATTGTTGGGACGCTGAAGCATTTTAAAAATTATTTTGGCTCTCTACTCCAGCAATTTAAAATGATACAATGACTATGAGGTTAAAGTGCAGACTGCTATAATTTTAGGATATTTTCATCAATGTTGGTTGAACTGTTTAGAAATTACAGGACTTTTTGTGCAAAGTATTGGGACAAATTCTCTCTTACGTGTATTAAAGGAGTCAAAAGTGTAGTATTTGGTCCCAATACATGTAACGAATGCCCCCCGCAGAGCACCGGTCCCTCCTCCTCTCCAGCGATCATCCTCGCCGGCGTTCTAACCGGCGGTCGGGGGAAGATGGTAGCAACACCCTGATGACCCACACCTGTTCCTCATCGGTCATCAGGGTCACTATTTAACGCCATGTTTTCTGTTCAACCCTTGCGGGTTATTAGTCTTTCTTTGTGTATTGCTGTCTTTCATGTTTATTAAATCCTATCTACGTCTATTTCCTCTTTCTCGCTCATTCTTAGCCTCATCACTCACTTTCACCCCTCGCAATATCACAACACACAATGATTACACCAAGCTGGTGACTCTACAAACTTGTTGGATTCATTTTGCTGTTTCTTTTGAGTGTGTTTCAGATTATTTTGTTCCCAATAGTAATGAATATTAAATAATGTATTGTGTCATTATTGTAAATAAGAATATAATATGTTTTCTAAGCACTGATGTGGATGCTAAGCTACATGGAGTTGTTTTAAGAAGGTCATACCAAGTATCATTTTGCTATTTCAATTTGCAATTTTTTAGACCCCTTAAAAATAAAAATAAATATCATTATTACTATGTAATTATTTGATGGCCTTTGCTATTAGCCCATACAAACACATTGAATAACAGATTCACTACATGGAACAACAGATAGTCCTTACTGCTATTAGACCATACAAACACATTGAATAACAGATTCACTACATGGAACAACAGATAGTCCTTACTGCTATTAGACCATACAAACACATTGAATAACAGATTCACTACATGGAACAACAGATAGTCCTTACTGCTATTAGACCATACAAACACATTGAATAACAGATTCACTACATGGAACAACAGATAGTCCTTACTGCTATTAGACCATACAAACACATTGAATAACAGATTCACTACATGGAACAACAGATAGTCCTTACTGCTATTAGACCATACAAACACATTGGATAACAGATTCACTACATGGAACAACAGATAGTCCTTACTGCTATTAGCCCATACAAACACATTGAATAACAGATTCACTACATGGAACAACAGATAGTCCTTACTGCTATTAGCCCATACAAACACATTGAATAACAGATTCACTACATGGAACAACAGATAGTCCTTACTGCTATTAGTCCATACAAACACATTGAATAACAGATTCACTACATGGAACAACAGATAGTCCTTACTGCTATTAGCCCATACAAACACATTGAATAACAGATTCACTACATGGAACAACAGATAGTCCTTACTGCTATTAGACCATACAAACACATTGAATAACAGATTCACTACATGGAACAACAGATAGTCCTTACTGCTATTAGACCATACAAACACATTGAATAACAGATTCACTACATGGAACAACAGATAGTCCTTACTGCTATTAGCCCATACAAACACATTGAATAACAGATTCACTACATGGAACAACAGATAGACCCTGTTACAGGATTTGTTTTTTCCACTTCTGTTTTGAGGTTGGACTTTAGCACATACTGTATAGCTCGTTAGCATTTAGGGAGCACCGATTGGTGTCACCTTGTCAGTCAGCATGTGTTACACCTGTGCTGGTTGCCATCTTGTTAGTGGGAAGGTGTTTCACCTGTGCTGGCCCTGGTGCTATTTAAGAGTGGCTGGCCCAGTGCTCCAGTGGTCAACACCTTTAGTTAATTCATCCTACTCATTTAAAAAAATATATATATGTTGTTTTGCTCCATGTTTTTGGGTTGCTTCCTGTCTCTAAGTTTGGTGTGGGTTTTTCTTTTGATTGCCTCCTGATGGGCAG
>CM042409.1:2356676-2434176 GCA_023634145.1 Thymallus thymallus
AAACCAAGAAGTAGTGGTAAAGTCAAATTCCTTAAGTGTTAATGGTGAATGCATCTCTCTGCAGTAAGGAGGTCAGGGTTCATTAGCTGTGCATTCCTTTGTACATGAACCAAAGCCTGTTAAAGGAAGGAGAACTGATAGAAGTATCCTTGACTTACATTCCTTTTGCTCCTACTGAAGCAGAGGGCTTTAGAAGTACACACACAGAACTCTGAAAGGTTTATTGCCCTACAAGAGGAAAATCTTGGCACACCGCACACAATGAATGCATAAAACACATCTGCACATACTATGAGTTATCAATCCTGAAGGTAGCTTCTGGAGTTAGCACTTGGTTCAGTCTGTTTTGTAGAAACAGCTCAAGGATGATCAATGGAAACAGGACGCACTTGAGATCAATTTTCAGTCTCATAGCAAAGTGTCTGAATACTGATGTAATACTGATGTAATACTGATGTAATACTGATGTAAAAAAGGTTTTTCTGTTTTTGTTTTCTTATACATTTGCAAACATTTCAAAACCTGTTTTTGCTTTGTCATTATGGGGTATTGTGTCATTATGGGGTATTGTGTCATTATGGGGTATTGTGTCATTATGGGGTATAGTGTCATTATGGGGTATTGTGTCATTATGGGGTATAGTGTCATTATGGGGTATTGTGTCATTATGGGGTATTGTGTCATTATGGAGTATTGTGTCATTATGGGGTATTGTATCATTATGGGGTATTGTGTCATTATGGGGTATTGTGTCATTATGGGGTATTGTGTCATTATGGGGTATTGTGTCATTATGGGGTATTGAGTCATTATGGGGTATTGTGTGTAGATTGATGAGGAATTTTGTTTTTATTTTAGAATAAGGCTGTAACGTAACAATGTGGAAAAAGTCAAGGGGTCTGAATACATGTGCACAAAACACATATGCACATACTATGAGTTATCAATCCTGAAGGTAGCTTCTGGAGTTAGCACTTGGTTCAGTCTCAGCCTTCCCTAGAGCAGTGCTGTTCTGTACTCAACACACTAAACATGATGAATACCCTTCCTCTGTACATAAACCAAGGCCGTTAAAAAGGAAAGGAAACTGACAGGAATGAAGCTACCAGGAGTTATCATCGTTCTCTAGGCGCCGAGGGTCTGGCCTACATGACTTACCTCTTCACAATCAGAACCTTGAACAGTCTCAGATACTGTGTGTCTCAAGGCTCAGTGAAATATTTACAGTGAAATATTTACTTACAAGCCCTTAACCAATAATGCCGTTTTAAGAAAAATAAGTGTTATGTAAAAATAGAAAAGTAAAAAATTCAAATGAAAAATGATGAGGATCTGGGGAGCCATGCCAAATCTGTCTTGGTGTGTTTGGACCATGAGAGTTTGTTGGTGATGTGGACACCAATGAACTTGAAACTCTCAACCCACTCCACAACCCATCGATGTTAATGTGGTGTGTTCGGCCACTCTTTTTTCTGTAGTTCACTATCAGCTCCTTTGTCTTGCTCACATTGAGGGAGAGGTTGTTGTCATGGCACCACACTGCCAGGTCTCTGACCTGCTCTCTATAGGCTGTCTCATCGTTGTTGGTGATCTGGCCTACCAATGATGTGTCGTCAGAAAACTTAATGATGGTGTTGGAGTCGTGCCTGGCCATGCAGTCATTGGTTAATAGGGAGTACAGGAGGGGACGGGGAGTACAGGAGGGGACTGCGCACGCACCCCTGAGGGGCACCCATCTACAGCTACTGTACAGTATCATATCAGAGAGATCCTGCCGGCTATCTGTAGCTGTCATATCAGTAGAGATTCTGCTGGCTATCTGCAGCTGTCATATCAGTAGAGATTCTGCTGGCTATCTGCAGCTGTCATATCAGTAGAGATTCTGCTGGCTATCTGCAGCTGTCATATCAGTAGAGATTCTGCCGGCTATCTGCAGCTGTCATATCAGTAGAGATTCTGCCGGCTATCTGCAGCTGTCATATCAGTAGAGATTCTGCCGGCTATCTGCAGCTGTCATATCAGTAGAGATTCTGCCGGCTATCTGCAGCTGTCATATCAGTAGAGATTCTGCCGGCTATCTGCAGCTGTCATATCAGTAGAGATTCTGCTGGCTATCTGCAGCTGTCATAACAGTAGAGATTCTGCTGGCTATCTGCAGCTGTCATATCAGTAGAGATTCAGCTGGCTATCTGCAGCTGTCATATCAGTAGAGATTCTGCTGGCTATCTGCAGCTGTCATATCAGTAGAGATTCTGCTGGCTATCTGCAGCTGTCATATCAGTAGAGATTCTGCTGGCTATCTGCAGCTGTCATATCAGTAGAGATTCTGCTGGCTATCTGCAGCTGTCATATCAGTAGAGATTCTGCCGGCTATCTGCAGCTGTCATATCAGTAGAGATTCTGCCGGCTATCTGCAGCTGTCATATCAGTAGAGATTCTGCCGGCTATCTGCAGCTGTCATATCAGTAGAGATTCTGCCGGCTATCTGCAGCTGTCATATCAGTAGAGATTCTGCCGGCTATCTGCAGCTGTCATATCAGTAGAGATTCTGCCGGCTATCTGCAGCTGTCATATCAGTAGAGATTCTGCCGGCTATCTGCAGCTGTCATATCAGTAGAGATTCTGCCGGCTATCTGCAGCTGTCATATCAGTAGAGATTCTGCCGGCTATCTGCAGCTGTCATATCAGTAGAGATTCTGCCGGCTATCTGCAGCTGTCATATCAGTAGAGATTCTGCGGATGCGATTCCTAAATTGGTTCTTCTATCTTTCCTTAAAGGGGCTAATGTTGACAGATACTGAAACAGTAGGGTTGTTTCATAATGACCCTGTTATTAGTAGTCCAATGCTAACATGGTATCCATGCTATGGAATACACTTTTGTTGATATTTGGGTGCTTTGCAAAAACAAAACATACCAAGACATATTTACCATCCCTTTCAATAACACATTGATTCCAGGAAATGGAGAAAAAACAACAAGCACAAGAGTGATTCCACAATTGGGTGAAAAAGCCCACAATAACTTTCCCCCATACTAAACCAAGCCACACAAATCCCTCTATTTTACTCTTGTTTATCTAGCCTTAACTTCAGCCCTCTCGTTATTACTGTGAGCCACCAAGGTCATACAGAGAAGGTGGAGGGCAGAGAAGCATTATCAGCGTACCTGCCGTGTGTGTGTGTGTGTGCAGACTCAGAGGAATGCCACAGAGGCAGTTCTGCACCAGCGACTTGGGCAAATTGTTAGGATATTATCCGAGAGGGGGACAGGCGTCGCGGCACCGTGGGTGAGACGGCAGTACAATGTGATGATGCTCCACCAGCTGCTCCCAATTAACAGACCCATTTTTTTTCCCAGGGCCCCCTGCACCAGCTAATTGGTGCAGCTCAGCACCTAACCATCTCTTCCTGATTCTAATTGATTATTTAGCTCAACTGTTTTCCAGGAGAATATGGTGATGTGTTTTAGCATGTGATTTATAAGATGTCTGATGGCTTGCTGTGCTGTGCTGTCATCATTTGGATGCGGAGGTGCGATGTAATGGAGGACTCGGTTGTCACATGCTGCAGTGGCACTTGACTCTCCTTTCTCTCTTTCTGTCTCTCTGTCTGTGTACATTTAGAATTCAAATTGTAATTTGGATTACTTTCTGAATTGACTGGAATTAAAATAGAGATGGCAATATAAACAGAAGAGTACGTCCACCGTGGGCATGAGAATGGGCCTGTGGGAGTAGTTCACAACTCTGCTTCTGAAACTGGTGCCAGCAGCACTGCTGATGTGAAGAATGGCTCCTCCTCTAAGAAGTGACTGTGCGTCATTCTTGCATTGTGCTTCTGACAGCTTGACAGGGAAAACAAGACAATGTGTGAAGATGAGGATACATTCAATTGGATGACAGTAATACAACACATCTACCTCTCTCTCTCTATATATACAGTGGGGAGAACAAGTATTTGATACACTGCCGATTTTGCAGGTTTTCCTACTTACAAAGCATGTAGAAGTCTGTAATTTTTATCATAGGTACACTTCAACTGTGAGAGACGGAATCTAAAACAGAAATCCAGAATATCACATTGTATGATTTTTTTATAATTCATTTGCATTTTATTGCATGACATAAGTATTTGATCACCTACCAACCAGTAAGAATTCTGGCTCTCACAGACCTGTTCGTTTCTCTTGAAGAAGCCCTCCTGTTCTCCACTCATTACCTGTATTAACTGAACCTGTTTGAACTCGTTACCTGTATAAAAGACACCTGTCCACACACAGACTCCAACCTCTCCACAATGGCCAAGACCAGAGAGCTGTGTAAGGACATCAGGGATAAAATTGTAGACCTGCACAAGGCTGGGATGGGCTACAGGACAATAGGCAAGCAGCTTGGTGAGAAGGCAACAACTGTTGGCGCAATTATTAGAAAATGGAAGAAGTTCAAGATGACGGTCAATCTCCCTCGGTCTGGGGCACCATGCAAGATCTCACCTCGTGGGGCATCAATGATCATGAAGAAGGTGAGGGATCAGCCCAGAACTACATGGCAGGACCTGGTCAATGACCTGAAGAGAGCTGGGACCACAGTCTCAAAGAAAACCATTAGTAACACACTACGCCGTCATGGATTAAAATCCTGCAGCGCATGCAAGGTCCCCCTGCTCAAGCCAGCGCATGTCCAGGCCCGTCTGAAGTTTGCCAATGACCATCTGGATGATCCAGAGGAGGAATGGGAGAAGGTCATTTGGTCTGATGAGACAAAAATAGAGCTTTTTGGTCTAAACTCCACTCGTCGTGTTTGGAGGAAGAAGAAGGATGAGCACAACCCCAAGAACACCATCCCAACCGTGAAGCATGGAGGTGGAAACATCATTCTTTGGGGATGCTTTTCTGCAAAGGGGACAGGACGACTGCACCGTAATGAGGGGAGGATGGATGGGGCCATGTATAGCGAGATCTTGGCCAACAACCTCCTTCCCTCAGTAAGAGCATTGAAGATGGGTCGTGGCTGGGTCTTCCAGCATGACAACGACCCGAAACACACAGCCAGGGCAACTAAGGAGTGGCTCCGTAAGAAGTATCTCAAGGTCCTGGTGTGGCCTAGCCAGTCTCCAGACCTGAACCCAATAGAACATCTTTGGAGGGAGCTGAAAGTCCGTATTGCCCAGCGACAGCCCTGCTACAGTTTGTGCAAACCTGGTCAAGAACTACAGGAAACGTATGATCTCTGTAATTGCAAACAAAGGTTTCTGTACCAAATGCCAAAAGTTCTGCTTTTCTGATGTATCAAATACTTACGTCATGCAAGAAAATGCAAATTAATTACTTAAAAATCATACAATGTGAATTTCTGGATTTTTGTTTTAGATTCCGTCACTCACAGTTGAAGTGTACCTATGATAAAAATTACAGACTTCTACATGCTTTGTAAGTGGGAAAACATGCAAAATCGGCAGTGTATCAAATACTTGTTCTCCCCACTGTATATCCTTCTCTTTGCTCCCCCTCTCTCTCCCACTCTCCCCCTATATTTCCTCCCCCCACTCCATCCCTCTCCTTACCAACATCAACAGTATTATGTACCTCCATCCCTCTCCTTAAAAACATCAACAGTATTATGTACCTCTATCCCTCTCCTTACCAACACCAACAGTATTATGTACCTCCATCCCTCTCCTTACCAACACCAACAGTATTATCTGGGAGGTTTGAACATTCACAAGGTCTTGATAAAATGTTCATTTTTTCAACAAATCCAATTTTCAAACTAAATTGAGCCTTTGAAGTGTGACTGATTGTTTACTGAGCGCAACTTCATTCATTTTTTAAAATCAAGTTATTTATTTCTTTGTTTCAAAAGGAAAGAGGTTAACCTAGCTAGGCTCTGTATCTCTCTACTGCTGCTGTCTATTGCTGAGGGCGAGTCTGCCGACTATTAACTCAAAGCCCTTTGAAGTTTAGTTGTACGGTTCTTAATACAGTTTCCCTGGATAGCTGCCATTCCTGTAATGAGACAGAGAGAGAGAGAGAGAGAAAGAGAGAGAGAGAGAGAGAGAGAGAGAGAGAGAGAGAGAGAGAGAGAGAGAGAGGAGAGACAGAGAGAGAGAGAGAGAGAGAGAGAGAGAGAGAGAGAGAGAGAGAGAGAGCGCTTGAGAGAGAAGGAGAGAGAATCCATCAAGGAATGTCTGACGCAATGATATAGCTGCGTCCCAAATAGCACCCTATTCCCAATAGTGCACTACTTTTGACCAGGGCCCTATGGATAGTAATACAGTACAGCTATAGGGAGGATAACATAGGAGGATAATATTTTTATTTTATTTTACCAGGCAAGTCAGTTAAGAACAAATTCTTATTTACCTGGGAACAGTGGGTTAACTGCCTATTTCAGGGGCAGAACGACAATAACATATGGAGGATAATATAGCAGGATAATATATGGAGGATAATATAGCAGGATAATATATGGATGATAATGTATGGAGGATAATATAGCAGGATAATATAGCATGATAATATATGGATGATAATGTATGGAGGATAATATAGCAGGATAATATAGCATGATAATATATGGAGGATAATATATGGAGGATAATATAGCAGGATAATATAGCAGGATAATATAGCAGGATAATATATGGAGGATAATATATGGAGGATAATATATGGAGGATAATATAGCAGGATAATATAGGGAGGATAATATATGGAGGATAATATTGGAAGGATAATATATGGAGGATAATATAGGGAGGATAATATAGGGGATAATATAGGGAGGATAATATAGGGAAGATAATATAGGGAGGATAATATAGGAGATAATATAGGGAGGATAATATATGGAGGATAATATATGGAGGATAATATAGGAGATAATATAGGGAGAATAATATAGGGACGATAATATAGGGGATAATATAGGGAGGATAATATAGGGACGATAATATAGGAGATAATATAGGGAGGATAATATATGGAGGATAATACAGGGGATAATATAGGTAGGACACTATAGGGGGTAATATATGGAGGATAATATAGGTGGTATTATGGGGAGGATACTATATGTGATACTATAGGAGGATAACATAGGGAGGATAATATAGGGTGGATAATATAGGGACGATAATATAGGGGATAATATAGGGAGGATAATATAGGGAGGATAATATGGGAGGATAATATAGGAGGATAATGTAGGGAGGATAATATAGGGAGGATAATATAGGGACGATAATATAGGAGGATAAAATAGGGGATAATATAGAGAGGATAAAATAGGGGATAATATAGGGAGGATAATATAGGGAGGACACTATAGGGGATAATATATGGAGGATAATATAGGGGATAATATAGGGAGGATAAAATAGGAGATAATATAGGGAGGATAATATAGGGAGGACACTATAGGGGATAATATAGGGAGGATAATATAGGGAGGATAATATAGGAAGATAATATTAGAGGATAATAAAGGCGATAATATAGGGAGGATAATATAGGGAGGACACTATAGGGGATAATATATGGAGGATAATATAGGAGGATAATATATGGAGGATAATATAGGGGATAATATAGGGAGGATAATATAGGGAGGATAATATAGGAAGATAATATAGGAGGATAATATATGAAGGATAATATAGGGCATAATATAGGGAGGATAATATAGGGAGGATATTATAGGGGATAATATAGGGAGGATAATATAGGGAGGATAATATAGGAAGATAATATAGGGAGGATAATATAGGAAGATAATATATGGAGGATAATATAGGAGGATAATATATGGAGGATAATATAGGGGATAATATAGGAAGGATAATATAGGTGGTATTATGGGGAGGATACTATATGTGATACTATAGGAGGATAACATAGGGAGGATAATATAGGGTGGATAATATAGGGAGGATAATATAGGGGATAATATAGGGAGGACACTATAGGGGATAATATATGGAGGATAATATAGGTGTTATTATGGGGAGGATACTATATGTGATACTATAGGAAGATAACATAGGGAGGATAATATATGGAGGATAATATAGGGGAGATAATATAAGAGGATAACATAGGGGTGATAATACAGGGAGGATACTATAGTGAGGATAATATAAGAGGATAACATAGGGGTGATAATACAGGGAGGATAATATAGTGAGGATAATATAAGAGGCTAACATAGGGGTGATAATACAGGGAGGATACTATAGTGAGGATAATGTAAGAGGATAACATAGGGGTGATAATACAGGTGAATCCTGTTTCCATTGATCATCCTTAAGATGTTTCTACAACTTGATTGGAGTCCACTGTGGTAAATGAAATTGATTGGACATGATTTGAATAGGCACACACCTGTCTATGTAAGCTCCCACAGTTGACAGTGCATGTTGGAGCAAAAACCAAGGGAGGTCGAAGGAATTGTCCGTAGAGCAGGATTGTGTCGAGGTACAGATCGAGGGGAAGGGTGCCGAAATATTTCTGCAGCATTGAAGGCCCCCAAAAACACATTGGCCTCCATAATTCTTAAATGGAAGAAGTTTGGAACCACCAAGACTCTTCCTAGAGCTGGCCACCCAGCCAACCTGGGCAGTCAGGGGAGAAGGGCTGGCTCCACTCTGACAAAGCTCCAGAGTTCCTCTGTGGAGATGGGAGAACCTTCCAGAAGGACAACCATCTCTGCAGCACTCCACCAATCAGGCCTTTATGGTAGAATGGCCAGACAGAAGCTACTTCTCAGTAAAAGGCACATGACAGCCCCCTTGGAGTTTGCCAAAAGGCACCTAAAGACTCTCAGACCATGAGAAACAAGATTTTATGCTCTGATGAAACCAAGATTGAACTCTTTGGCCTGAATGCCAAGCATCACGTCTGGAGGAAACCTGGCAGCCAAAGCCCGGACTTGAACCTGATCGAACATCTCTAGAGAGACCTGAAAATAGCTGTGCAACGATGCTCCCCATCCAACCTGACAGAGATTGAGAGGCTCTGCAGAGAAGAATGGGAGAAACTCCCCAAATACAGGTGTGCAAAGCTTGTAGCGTCATACCCAAGAAGACTTGAGGCTGTAATCGCTGCCAAAGGTCCTTCAACAAAGTACTGAGTAAAGAGTCTGAATGCTTATGTAAATGTGATATTTCATTTTTTTAAATTATATATACAGTACCAGTCAAAAGTTTGGACACACCTACTCATTTCAGAGTTTTTCTTTATTTTTGCTATTTTCTACATTTTAAAATAGTGAAGACATCAAAACTATGACATTAACACATATGGAATCATGTATTAACCAAAAAAGTCAAATCAAAATACATTTTATATTTGAGATTCTTCAAATAGCCACCTTTTGCCTTGATGACAGCTTTGCACACTCTTGGCATTATCTCAACCAGCTTCACCTGGAATGCTTTTCCAACAGTCTTGAAGGAGTTCCCACATATGCTGAGCACTTGGCTGCTTTTCCTTCACTCTGCTGTCTGACTCATCCTAAATCATATCAATTTGGTTGAGGTTGGGGGATTATGTTGGCCAGGTCATCTGATTGTCGAGGCCAGGTCATCTACAATTATTTTGGACTGTAATGTAATGACACATGATATAAACTCTTTATAGTGTTTTATTTACATTTTAGAGGTGATAAGTTGTACAGATTGGGTGAAAAAAGCCATTTCCCCTCAAGGCATATCTCCCCCTTTCACTATCACTCAGTAGGTTAAAAAGACCAGACGGAGCTCATTCCTTTCTTCAATCATGCAGAGACGGGCAACATGAAGATCTCGTCATTGATTTTGCTGGAAAGGGGAGAAATTGTGTTTTACAATGGTATGCCTATTACAGTTGACCTGGAAGTATTGCATTTTTTGGGCACTAAAATAAGGTCAATTGTACGGAATAGTAAGACGTAAAAAAGGGTATTTATTTAACTACTGTTATTTATTTAAATATCTTGCATATCTAAATGTGTTTCCACAATTAACAAATAACATGCATAATAATGTAGTTAGTTCATTTGAAGGACTGTTACCTATAACCATGACTGGCATTACAAAAATTATTTTTTTGGGCAAGCAATTATTTTTTGGGGAAACAATTATTGTGATTCATCCTATACTGTCCCTCACATCATTACCCCTTAGCAACATACAGTGGGGAGAACAAGTATTTGATACACTGCCGATTTTGCAGGTTTTCCCACTTACAAAGCATGTAGAAGTCTGTAATTTTTATCATATGTACTCTTCAACTGTGAGTGACGGAATCTAAAACAAAAATCCAGAAAATAACATTGTATGATTTTTAAGTAATTAATTTGCATTTTATTGCATGACATAAGTCTTTGATACATCAGAAAAGCAGAACTTAATATTTGGTACAGAAACCTTTGTTTGCAATTACAGAGATCATACGTTTCCTGTAGTTCTTGACCAGGTTTGCACACACTGCAGCAGAGATTTTGGCCCACTCCTCCATACAGACCTTCTCCAGATCCTTCAGGTTTCGGGGCTGTCGCTGGGCAATACGGACTTTCAGCTCCCTCCAAAGATTTTCTATTGGGTTCAGGCCTGGAGACTGGCTAGGCCACTCCAAGACCTTGAGATGCTTCTTACGGAGCCACTCCTTAGTTGCCCTGGCTGTGTGTTTCGGGTCGTTGTCATGCTGGAAGACCCAGCCACGACCCATCTTCAATGCTCTTACTGAGGGAAGGAGGTTGTTGGCCAAGATCTCGCGATACATGGCCCCATCCATCCTCCCCTCAATACGGTGCAGTCGTCCTGTCCCCTTTGCAGAAAAGCATCCCCAAAGAATGTTGTTTCCACCTCCATGCTTCACGGTAGGGATGGTGTTCTTGGGGTTGTACTCATCCTTCTTCTTCCTCCAAACACGGCGAGTGGAGTTTAGACCAAAAAGCTCTATTTTTGTCTCATCAGACCACATGACCTTCTCCCATTCCTCCTCTGGATCATCCAGATGGTCATTGGCAAACTTCAGATGGGCCTGGACATGCGCTGGCTTGAGCAGGGGGACCTTGCGTGCGCTGCAGGATTTTAATCCATGACGGCTTAGTGTGTTACTAATGGTTTTCTTTGAGACTGTGGTCCCAGCTCTCTTCACGTCATTGACCAGGTCCTGCCGTGTAGTTCTGGGCTGATCCCTCACCTTCCTCATGATCATTGATGCCCCACGAGGTGAGATCTTGCATGGTGCCCCAGATCGAGGGAGATTGACCGTCATCTTGAACTTCTTCCATTTTCTAATAATTGCACCAACAGTTGTTGCCTTCTCACCAAGCTGCTTGCCTATTGTCCTGTAGCCCATCCCAGCCTTGTGTAGGTCTACAATTGTATCCCTGATGTCCTTACACAGCTCTCTGGTCTTGGCCATTGTGGAGAGGTTGGAGTCTGTTTGATTGAGTGTGTGGACAGGTGTCTTTTATACAGGTAACGAGTTCAAACAGGTGCAGTTAATACAGGTAATGAGTGGAGAACAGGAGGGCTTCTTAAAGAAAAACTAACAGGTCTGTGAGAGCCGGAATTCTTACTGGTTGGTAGGTGATCAAATACTTATGTCATGCAATAAAATGCAAATTAATTATAAAAAAATCATACAATGTGATATTCTGGATTTCTGTTTTAGATTCCGTCTCTCACAGTTGAAGTGTACCTATGATAAAAATTACAGACTTCTACATGCTTTGTAAGTAAGGAAAACCTGCAAAATCGGCAGTGTATCAAATACTTGTTCTCCCCACTGTATGTGGGTTAGTTACCACACTCTCCCCACCCTTTCTCACAAACAACCACAGGCTCAGATGTTCAAGAGTTGTTCCATCCTGAGCCCAACTCAAGAGAAGACTTGATGTGCGAATGCATATACAGTTTTAGCTATTTGAGAAGGCATGCAAAATTGAGCACGGATGGGAGCTCAGATACACCCCCCTCCCCTGAAACACACACACACTGGTCCCCCGTTGTGACCATTTTTCCAAGCATCTCTGAGCAGCCTTTTGATTATTTTGTACCGCCAGGTCCACAATAATATGCCCTTTCTCTGATTGTCCGAGTGTGACCCCCTCCCCATGGGTTACTACAACTAGTGTTGCCAGCACTGCCACTACTGGGTGGGGGTCTCCACTGGAATTCCCACCGGCTAGGTACAAGGTCATCAAGGTTCTCATTAGCAGCTTTGAGAAATTCCTTGTATATTATGCTCACCCATCAGGGGGCTTTGCCTTTGTAGGACCAACCCTGCCAAGCAGGCTCAGACTCTTGAGGGGGCGGTGCTGCTTTAGTGGATCTCTGACCGTGTTTATCTTTCTGTCTTGGCTCCGTATAGACTACTAACAGTATGCCTATAAAACAGATAAGGACTTCTCCTTAGTGTGGGTCTAGGGTAAAGGGTTGGGGATCGTTCCATCATGATAGGACAATAAATAAATAGGACAATAAATAAATCTGAGTACTTTGTGTTCCAGTTCCTTATATTTGAAGATGTATAATTTCAATAATTGTCCTTTCTTCTAATGCTGTCTTAAATATATTTATAAATACTACAAATATAATGTTGAATACTAATTATTACATTCCTATCTTGAATGGTATGGTGTATTTGTAGTTTATTACATTCTAGATAGATAGCTAGATACCATAAACACTGTAGCTAATAGCTTGATACCATAAACACTGTAGCTAATAGCTAGATACCATAAACACTCTAGCTAATAGCTAGATACCATAAACACTGTAACTAATAGCTAGATACCATAAACACTGTAGCTAATAGCTAGATACCATAAACACTGTAGCTAATAGCTAGATACCATAAACACTGTAGCTAATAGCTAGATACCATAAACACTGTAGCTAATAGCTAGATACCATAAACACTGTAGCTAATAGCTAGATACCATAAACACTGTAGCTAATAGCTAGATAACATAAACACTGTAGCTAATAGCTAGATACCATAAACACTGTAGCTAATAGCTAGATACCATAAACACTGTAGCTAATAGCTAGATACCATAAACACTGTAGCTAATAGCTAGATACCATAAACACTGTATCTAATAGCTAGATACCATAAACACTGTAGCTAATAGCTAGATACCATAAACACTGTAGCTAATAGCTAGATACCATAAACACTGTAGCTAATAGCTAGATACCATAAACACTGTAGCTAATAGCTAGATACCATAAACACTGTAGCTAATAGCTAGATACCATAAACACTGTAGCTAATAGCTAGATACCATAAACACTGTAGCTAATAGCTAGATACCATAAACACTGTAGCTAATAGCTAGATACCATAAACACTGTAGCTAATAGCTAGATACCATAAACACTGTAGCTAATAGCTAGATAACATAAACACTGTAGCTAATAGCTAGATACCATAAACACTGTAACTAATAGCTAGATACCATAAACACTGTAGCTAATAGCTAGATACCATAAACACTGTAGCTAATAGCTAGATACCATAAACACTGTAGCTAATAGCTAGATACCATAAACACTGTAGCTAATAGCTAGATAACATAAACACTGTAGCTAATAGCTAGATACCATAAACACTGTAGCTAATAGCTAGATACCATAAACACTGTAGCTAATAGCTAGATAACATAAACACTGTAGCTAATAGCTAGATAACATAAACACTGTAGCTAATAGCTAGATACCATAAACACTGTAGCTAATAGCTAGATACCATAAACACTGTAGCTAATAGCTAGATACCATAAACACTGTAGCTAATAGCTAGATACCATAAACACTGTAGCTAATAGCTAGATACCATAAACACTGTAACTAATAGGTAGATACCATAAACACTGAAGCTACTCACTACGTACATACAGTAACAACCACTGGGAGTGACACTGATGTAGCAAGATGCAACCAACCACCACTATGTTTTTCAGTAGAAGAACACACTGCCTCTATTTAGAATTAGCTGTGTAAGAGTTTAACATCCCCATGAACACTCTTCTCTCTCATTGTATCCACTCATCCACATCTTCTACAAGCAACACATTGAGCAGTATAACTGCAATTAGTTACACCATACACATCCCAAATAGCACCCTATTGCCCTATATAGTGCACTACTTTAACCAGGACTCATAGGTATCTGGTCAAAAGTAGTGCACTATATAGGGCATAGGGTGCCATTTGAGAAGCAGACCCACATTATAAACAACTAAATGAAATCAGATAATTCAATTGGAACTCTTCCATACATTTAAAGTAAGTACAAGCTCTCCAATGAGAAAAGTGAAAGGCCTAATTGTAATATAGATATGGTTGGGATTTATGAAGTAGGTATCAAAGATCATTTGAAGGTAGGTACGGTTGTGATTTGTGCTTGAGAGAAGAAGCAGTATTGAAAGAAGAATAAGTCAATTTGTGATTATTGGATTGGCGGAGGGAAGGATTGGTCTAGGTGTACATGAATCCTCTATTTACAATGGACTCTGTCCCAAATGACCTAGTCAAGAGTAGTGCACTTCATAGGGAATAGGGCACACTCTAGCTGTCCATGAATCATATAGTCGCAAAGGTTTAAGGTATCATTATCCTCATTACTGTGTTATTCCCTGGCATAGATGTTTTATTAGGTCCATATTAAAGTATATTTAGAGCCTTGTGTGAGGTGTTGGAGGTTGTAAAAATAACAACACCCTATAGGAAAGGAAATTCTCTTGGCTTCCAATTTGAACAAACACTTTCACGTGACCTTAAGATATCGATTTACAATGACACAATCCCTTTCACGTGACCTTAAGATATCGATTTACAATGACACAATCCCTTTCACGTGACCTTAAGATATCGATTTACAATGACACAATCCCTTTCACGTGACCTTAAAATATCGATTTACAATGACACATTTCCTTTCACGTGACCTTAAAATATCGATTTACAATGACACAATCCCTTTCACGTGACCTTAAGATATCGATTTACAATGACACAATCCCTTTCACGTGACCTTAAAATATCGATTTACAATGACACAATCCCTTTCACGTGACCTTAAGATATCGATTTACAATGACACAATCCCTTTCACGTGACCTTAAAATATCGATTTACAATGACACAATCCCTTTCACGTGACCTTAAGATATCAATTTACAATGACACAATCCCTTTCACGTGACCTTAAAATTTTGATTTACAATGACACAATCCCTTTCACGTGACCTTAAGATATCGATTTACAATGACACAATCCCTTTCACGGGACCTTAAGATATCGATTTACAATGACACAATCCCTTTCACGTGACCTTAAGATATCGATTTACAATGACACAATCCCTTTCACGTGACCTTAAGATATCGATTTACAATGACACAATCCCTTTCACGTGACCTTAAGATATCGATTTACAATGACACAATCCCTTTCACGTGACCTTAAGATAGAGCTAAATGAAGATCTAAAGGAAGGTAAAGAGAAGATGTCTTTAGGGACAAAGGCAGATGAGGGTCTGAACAGAGGTCTATAGCATCTCTACTAGAACAGAGGTCTATAGCATCTCTACTAGAACAGAGGTCTATAGCATCTCTACTAGAACACAGGTCTATAGCATCTCTACTAGAACACAGGTCTATAGCAGTTCTAGAACACAGGTCTATAGCTGCAGGGATATACTAGGTGTCAGACACAGCAGAGAGCCTACTGGTCACACCACATGGTTCTGCCAGTCACAAAGCATTGGATATCCACATAGAAGCTTGACCTCACCAGACACATGACTGGACTTGAATGGGAATGTCCATTCTAGTAATTATATTTCTATGGGTATTTTATTTTACTAGGCAAGTCAGTTAAGAACAAATTCTTATTTACAATGACAGCCTAGGAACAGTGGGTTAACTGCCTTGTTCAGGAGTAGAGCAACAGATTTTAACCTTGTCAGCTCAGGGATTCGATCCAGCAACCTTTCGGTTACAGGCCCAACACTCTAACCACTGGGCTACCTGCCGCCCCGGGTATGACAGAACTCTGTCACATAGAACCATAACATGTGTACTAGAGCTTTGACCACTCCCCATCTCTTACAATCCACATAGTGTCTACTCCCCACCACAGGAGGCTGGTATCACCTTAATTGGGGAGGACGGGCTCGTAGTAATGGCTGGAACGGAATGAGTGGAATGTTATCAAATCCATCAATACATTTACATAATCAGACCACTAAAAGACTAAATAACCTTGGACCAGGAGTAACAGCTTGTGGGTAAAAAGTAATGGCTGTGATTAAATGTTACATTTAGATTCACATTCAGGGAAACTGTTTTAACAAAGTGTTAAGAATGCAGCCTCTGGTTAATACCTGAATTATTTCACAAATGTCCAGTCTCCTGTGTTCCTCAGACACACCCTGTCCCCTATCAGATGAACCAGTCTGCTGTGTTCCTCAGACACACCCTGTCCCCTATCAGATGAACCAGTCTCCTGTGTTCCTCAGATACACCCTGTCCCCTATCAGATGAACCAGTCTCCTGTGTTCCTCAGATACACCCTGTCCCCTATCAGATTAACCAGTCTCCTGTGTTCCTCAGATACACCATGTCCCCTATGAGATGAACCAGTCACCTGTGTCTCTCAGATACACCCAGTCCCATATCAGATGCCTGGGCCATGTTCATTAGACATACAATGGAATGACAGTAAATCTAAGACAAAAATAATGGTGTTCCAAAAAAAGGTCCAGTTGCCAGGACCACAAGTTCCATCTACACACTGTTACCCTAGAGCACACAAAAAACTATACATACCTCGGCCTAAACATCAGCGCCACAGGTAACTTCCACAAAGTTGTGAACGATCTGAGAGACAAGGCAAGAAGGGCCTTCTATGCCATCAAAAGGAACATAAAATGTATGGATGTGAGGTCTGGGGTCCGCTCACCAACCAAGAATTCACAAAATGGGACAAACACCAAATTGAGACTGCATGCAGAATTCTGCAAAAATATCCTCTGTGTACAATGTAAAACACCAAATAATGCATACAGTACAGAATTAAGCCGATACCCCGATAATTATGAAAAATCCAGAAAAGAGCCTTTACATTCTACAACCACTTAAAAGGAAATGATTCCCAAACCTTCCGAAACAAAGCCATCACCTACAGAGAGATGAACCTGGAGCAAGCTGGTCCTGGGGATTTGTTCACAAACACAAACAGACTCCACAGAGCCCCAGGACAGCAACACAATTAGACCCAACCAAATCATGAGAAAACAAAAAGATAATTACTTGACACACTGGAAAGAATCAACAAAAAAACAGAGCAAACTAGAATGCTATTTGGTCCTAAACAGAGAGAACACAGTGGTAGAATACCTGACCACTGTGACTAACCCAAACTTAAGGAAAGCTTTGACTATGTACAGACTCAGTGAGCATAGCCTTGCTATTGAGAAAGGCTGCTGTAGGCAGATCTGGCTCTCAAGAGAAGACAGGCTATGTGCACACTGCCCAAAAAAATGAGGTGGAAACTGAGCTGCACTTCTTAACCTCCTGACAAATGTATGACCATATTAGAGACACATATTTCCCTCAGATTACACAGATCCACAAATAATTTGAAAACAAACCCAATCTTGATAAACTCCCATATTTACTGGGTGAAATACCACAGTGTGCCAGCAAGATTTGTGACCTGTTGCCACAAGAAAAGGGCAACCAGTGAGTGTAATGTTTACTGTTCATTATATATTGTTTATTTCACTTTTGTTTATTATCTATTTCACTTGGCAATGTTAACTTATGTTTCACATGCCAATAAAGAGAGAGAGAGAAACAGAGAGAGAGAGCGAGAGAGAGAGAGAGACAGAGAGAGAGAGAGAGACAGATACCTCGTTTCGACCAAAAAAGAACTGTTTCGGAACTGGTGCTGGTTCAAAGTTGGTTCAAAGTTGGTTCAACTTGCAAACCTTCTCAGAACCTGTTTGTTTTTCCACTGACTAGAGAGCCCAGCGAACGACGTCGTTACGTCACTGTGTACGTCGCCATACGTCTTAGCTTTCCCAGAAACTCTTGCGCCAACTTCAAGCATAACAATTACAATGGCGGACTACATCGTCTTTCTGCAAATATCCCGTTCTTTCTACTAGCGCTGTGTATTTCTAATGGGTAGATTTGTCACTCTCTGCTCTGTTTTGACACTCTGGAGGACCACTGTAGGTTATGGTACCAGCCTACCGCTTTATGGCCATAGTTTTGTGGTTCTGTGTGTGTGTGTGATACTGTGTGTTTGTGTGATAATTTGAGTGTGTGTGCAGTTTGAAGAAAGAAAATAACGGAAAACATTTCCTTGATTTAATAATGCAGGTTTCAGACAGAGTGATCCTTCAGAGTGGATGATAATGCAGGTTTCAGACAGAGTGATCCTTCAGAGTGGATGATAATGCAGGTTTCAGATAGAGTGATCCTTCACAGTGGATGATAATGCAGGTTTCAGACAGAGTGATCCTTCAGAGTGGATGATAATGCAGGTTTCAGACAGAGTGATCCTTCAGAGTGGAGCACACACACACACACACACACCCACGTGCACGTGCACACACACGCGCATGCACGCACGCACATGCACGCACACACACACACACACACACACACACACACACACACACACACACACACACACACACACACACATAAACACACACACACACAGATTTTGCTCATAAAAGAGAAACAGGCCGTGGGTCGGTGTCAGTGTGCTCCAGGCTTGGGTCTTCTCCATCCTGTCAAATTAGCCTGCGCTCTCCTTCCCTCCCTTTGATGACTGATCTGAGGAACTAAATGCAGAGTCAGGTGGTTGGTAATCCTCTCATCTTCACTGGCTCTGTGCTTACAGCAAGAGGAGGATTGATTAGCCCACAGGGCTGTGCTTTCACAAAGCTAACTACAACACTACGCACCGACTTTCTCTCTCTTACACACTCATACTGCTCTGTGAGACGGCATATCCTCACACTGCTCTGTGAGACGGCATATCAACACACTGCTCTGTGAGACGGCATATCCTCACACTGCTCTGTGAGACAACATATACTCACACTGCTCTGTGAGACAACATATCCTCACACTGCTCTGTGAGACAACATATACTCACACTGCTCTGTGAGACAACATATCCTCACACTGCTCTGTGAGACAGCATATCCTCATACTGCTCTGTGAGACAACATATACTCACACTGCTCTGTGAGACAGCATATCCTCATACTGCTCTGTGAGACAACATATCCTCACACTGCTCTGTGAGACAGCATATCCTCACACTGCTCTGTGAGACAACATATCCTCATACTGCTCTGTGAGACAGCATATCCTCACACTGCTCTGTGAGACAGCATATCCTTTGAATGGGAATTGACAAGAGGAGCACCTCAAGGAATCTTTCAGAAGAAAATTCTAAGCACATCCGTCTGTAAGAAAAAAGTTATTACGGGACGTCAACAATAATACTGTGTCCTTATGTGTGTGTGTGTGTGTGTGTGTGTGTGTGTGTGTTTGTGCGTGCGTGCGTGCGTGTGATGAAGTGATCACCTCACTAACACTGCCTTGACGGGGAACACATGAAGTGATCACCTCACTAACACTGCCTTGACGGGGAACACATGAAGTGATCACCTCACTAACACTGCCTTGATGGGGAACACATTCACTGACATGACAGTAAGGCCTAGATCCAATCCGGACCACGGAAGATCCACGTTATGGAATGATTGACATTTAAAGGTAATTTCTGATTGACATATAAAGCATTTACAGTGAATGTGGTCTCTACAATCGAGGTAACACTGCCTTTAAAATATGCATAGCGGACAAAACACGATCGGATTGAATCTGGCCCTAAAGATGTATGTTATTATGTTTGATGTGTGGTAAAAGAGAAGACATGGGGTAAGCCTTTTTACTATTACACAGGAAATCAGACTCATCCATGTGGTGGAAACCAGACAGACAATCAGACTCATCCATGTGGTGGAAACCAGACAGACAATCTGACTCATCCATGTGGTGGAAACCAGACAGACAATCTGACTCATCCATGTGGTGGAAACCAGACAGACAATCTGACTCATCCATGTGGTGGAAACCAGACAGACAATCTGACTCATCCATGTGGTGGAAACCAGACAGACAATCAGACTCATCCATGTGGTGGAAACCAGACAGACAATCTGACTCATCCATGTGGTGGAAACCAGACAGACAATCTGACTCATCCATGTGGTGGAAACCAGACAGACAATCAGACTCATCCATGTGGTGGAAACCAGACAGACAATCTGACTCATCCATGTGGTGGAAACCAGACAGACAATCAGACTCATCCATGTGGTGGAAACCAGACAGACAATCTGACTCATCCATGTGGTGGAAACCAGACAGACAATCAGACTCATCCATGTGGTGGAAACCAGACAGACAATCAGACTCATCCATGTGGTGGAAACCAGACAGACAATCTGACTCATCCATGTGGTGGAAACCAGACAGACAATCTGACTCATCCATGTGGTGGAAACCAGACAGACAATCTGACTCATCCATGTGGTGGAAACCAGACAGACAATCTGACTCATCCATGTGGTGGAAACCAGACAGACAATCTGACTCATCCATGTGGTGGAAACCAGACAGACAATCTGACTCATCCATGTGGTGGAAACCAGACAGACAATCTGACTCATCCATGTGGTGGAAACCAGACAGACAATCTGACTCATCCATGTGGTGGAAACCAGACAGACAATCAGACTCATCCATGTGGTGGAAACCAGACAGACAATCTGACTCATCCATGTGGTGGAAACCAGACAGACAATCTGACTCATCCATGTGGTGGAAACCAGACAGACAATCAGACTCATCCATGTGGTGGAAACCAGACAGACAATCTGACTCATCCATGTGGTGGAAACCAGACAGACAATCAGACTCATCCATGTGGTGGAAACCAGACAGACAATCTGACTCATCCATGTGGTGGAAACCAGACAGACAATCAGACTCATCCATGTGGTGGAAACCAGACAGACAATCAGACTCATCCATGTGGTGGAAACCAGACAGACAATCTGACTCATCCATGTGGTGGAAACCAGACAGACAATCTGACTCATCCATGTGGTGGAAACCAGACAGACAATCTGACTCATCCATGTGGTGGAAACCAGACAGACAATCAGACTCATCCATGTGGTGGAAACCAGACAGACAATCAGACTCATCCATGTGGTGGAAACCAGACAGACAATCAGACTCATCCATGTGGTGGAAACCAGACAGACAATCAGACTCATCCATGTGGTGGAAACCAGACAGACAATCAGACTCATCCATGTGGTGGAAACCAGACAGACAATCAGACTCATCCATGTGGTGGAAACCAGACAGACAATCAGACTCATCCATGTGGTGGAAACCAGACAGACAATCTGACTCATCCATGTGGTGGAAACCAGACAGACAATCAGACTCATCCATGTGGTGGAAACCAGACAGACAATCAGACTCATCCATGTGGTGGAAACCAGACAGACAATCAGACTCATCCATGTGGTGGAAACCAGACAGACAATCAGACTCATCCATGTGGTGGAAACCAGACAGACAATCAGACTCATCCAAAAGAGGCTTTTCTGAAGAGGATGCTCCTCTGATGAATCTTCCACTTGTTTATGGTTGGTTAGAACACAGGATACACTGTACCAATCACTGTCCTGAACACTAGCTCAAGGGGACAGTTGTTGGATACGTGTTTATTTCAAGTACAGCTGTATAGCTATACAACCCTTGAAAGTAAACATTTTTGCATACCAAGCTGGCGTTGACACAGCACATAGTGGCGTATCAGTCCCCCAGGCCTTTTAATACCTCCAATAGAAGTAGTGGATTTAGCACTCATTATAAAAAAATACTGAAATACAGAAAAATATTAATTTAAATAACAAATATACAAATACGTATCTGAACCCATGTTGCAACCTATACACAATACATAGAACCTATAAAAAACAAGGCTTACAGTGGCTTACACCATACTGTACAATATAGTTGTTGTCCACGCTCAGAAACTGTATGCTGGTTTCACAGTACATGGCTGAAGATTGAACAGTATTTACATTACATATTAATATGAGAGAGTGGCGTCAGATGCAATTAGAAGTAATCACGAGACTACAACATGCACTCTTCTGTTTCATCACTCTAACGTATTATTCATGTCCTGTGTATCGGATGACAATAGCTAACACAGGCTTTTAGTTTCTGATATCCCCTGTTCCCTCCCTCCTGATATCCCATCCCCTCCCTCCTGATATCCCGTTCCCTCCTGCCTGATATCCCCTGTTCCCTCCCTCCTGATATCCCATCCCCTCCCTCCTGATATCCCGTTCCCTCCCTCCTGATATCCCATCCCCTCCCTCTTGATATCCCGTTCCCTCCCTCCTGATATCCCATCCCCTCCCTCCTGATATCCCGTTCCCTCCTTCCTGATATCCCCTGTTCCCTCCCTCCTGATATCCCCTGTTCCCTCCCTCCTGATATCCCGTTCCCTCCCTCCTGATATCCCCTGTTCCCTCCCTCCTGATATCCCATTCCCTCCCTCCTGATATCCCGTTCCGTCCTTCCTGATATCCCCTGTTCCCTCCCTCCTGATATCCCGTTCCCTCCTTCCTGATATCCCATTCCCTCCCTCCTGATATCCCGTTCTCTCCCTCCTGATATCCCGTTCCCTCCCTCCTGATATCTCGTTCCCTCCTTCCTGATATCCCCTGTACCCTCCCTCCTGATATCCCGTTCCCTCCTTCCTGATATCCCATTCCCTCCCTCCTGATATCCCGTTCTCTCCCTCCTGATATCCCGTTCCCTCCCTCCTGATATCCCATTCTCTCCCTCCTGATATCCCGTTCCCTCCCTCCTAAAGCAGTGTTTTCCTTCCTGATATCCCGTTTTCTCCCTGCTCTTCCCGTCCAACATCTCAGTTAGTCAGTCACCTCCATGTATTCGTATGCCTCATTTCCAATGGCAGTAACCTGATCCACAGACAGCTGCTAGCAGGGAGCAGAGCAGCTACCAACCACCCAGCCTGTCCAAATATGTCTAAAAGCACGAGCTGATTAAAATTAGTTCTTGTTCCTCCACAAGCAGGAGGGGAGGAGGAGAGGAGGAGGGGGGAGGAGAGGAGGAGAGGAGGAGGAGGGGAGGAGGGGGGAGGAGAGGAGGAGGGGAGGAGGAGAGGGGGAGGGAGAGGAGAGGAGGAGAGGAGGAGAGGAGGAGAGGAGGAGAGGAGGAGGGGGGAGGAGAGGAGGAGGGGAGGAGGAGAGGAGGAGGGGGGAGGAGAGGAGGAGGGGAGGAGAGAGGAGAGAGGATGAAGGGAGGAGGGGACACTGCAGTCAGAGGCCTGTGGACAGCAGACAGCAGACCTGGATTCAAATAGTATTTGTTTTCTTTGAAATACTTCCACTGAGCTTGATTCATCTTGTCTGGCAGAATAGAAGTGCAACATTCGCCTGTTTAACAATCCAGGTAGACTAAGTCAAAGGCTGAAAGTATATGAAAGAAAACACATAAGATTTGAACCCAGGCAGGTTTGAGGACAGAAAGCTGGCTACCAGGCTGGTGGAGAGAGAGAGAGAGAGACAAAATCTCCACCTATTCCTCCTCCTCTCTAGACCACACACAGAGTACCAGGGTGACAGAGCGGTAGTTACAGGACACCGGACCCAAGGCCCTGTTGGCACCTGGTGTTCAATTTCCACTTCCACTCCCTCTACTAATCTCACTATAGGGTCTGTTTGTCTGTCAATCTGGTGACCAGATCTGGGTTTTAATAGTATGTGTTCTCTTTCAAAAACTTTAGATGTGATTGGTTACTTTCAGCTTGGTTGAGCTTTCCTGGCGCAATGACACCAATGGAATGGTGCTAATGGCATGCCACACCAGGCAGGCAAACACCCAAACCATTTGACATAGAACAACTAGTATTTCACTTCTTGAACTAAGTCTGAATTTGTCCTACTTAGTCTGAATTTGTCCTGCTAGGTGACCTAAACTGGGACATGCTTAAACCACCTGACCAAGTCCTAAAGCAAGGCTACTCTTCTTGATGTTATCCTCACAAATAATCCTGATAGGTATCAGTCTGGTGTTTTCTGTAATGACCTTAGTGATCACTGTTTTACAGTCTGTGTTCGTAATAGCTGCTCAGGGAAACGACCTGTCCTGCTTTGTTATAAACGCTTGCTAAAAAACTTTAATGAGCAAGCCTTCCTTCATGAACTGGCTTCTGTAAAATGGAATAGAATCAGCTTGATCCCCTCTGTCGAAGACGCTTGGACCTTCTTTTTTTATATTTTCAGTGGTATTGTTAACAAACACGCCCCCATTAAGAAAATGAGAATTAAAAACAGGTTCAGCCCCTGGTTCGACCGTGATCTTGCAGAGTTACTCCACCTCAAGAATTGCATTTGGCGAAAGGCTCGGCACACGCTTACTCAGGCTGACTGGCAAATGAGAAATAAGTGCATTCAGGCTATCCGGAAGGCCAAAGTTAGTTACCCCCAAAAATTCTGGAAAACGGTTAAAGACCTGGAGAATAAACCCTCCTCCTCACAGCTGACCATGTCCCTTAAAGTTGATGATGTGGTTGTTACTGACAAGAAGAACATGGCTGAGCTCTTTAATCACCACTTCATTAAGTCAGGATTCCTATTTGACTCAGCCATGCCTCCTTGCCCGTCCAACATTTCCTCATCTGCCACCCCTTCTAATGCAGCTAGCCCTGATGCTACAAAGTTTTTCCCTGGAGGCAGTTACTGAGTCAGATGGTTTAGACCCTTTCTTCTTTAAGGTTGCTGCCCCTATCATCACCAAGCCTATCTCTGACCTTTTTAACCTGTCTCTCCGTTCTGGGGAGGTTCCCATTGCTTGGAAGGCAGCCACGGTTAGTCCTTTATTTAAAGGGGGAGATCAAGCTGATCCTAACTGTTAGAGGCCTATTTCTATTTTGCCCTGTTTATCAAAAGTGTTGGAAAAACTTGTCAATTATCAACTGACTGGCTTTCTTGATGTCTATAGTATTCTCTCTGGTCTGCAATCTGGTTTACACTCAAGTTATGGATGTGTCACTGCAATCTTAAAGGTCCTCAATGATGTCACCTCTGCCCTTGATTCTAAGAAATGTTGTGCTGCTATTTTTATTGACTTCGCCAAAGCTTTGATACGGTAGACCATTCCCTTCTTGTGGGCCGGCTAAGGAGTATTGGTGACTCTGAGGGGTCTTTGGTCTGGTTTGCTAACTACCTCTCTCAAGTGCAGTGTAGAAAGTCAGAACATCAGCTGTCTCAGCCACTGCTTGTCATCAAGGGAGTACCCCAAGGTTCAATCCTAGGCCCCACGCTCTTCTCAATTTACATCAACAGCATAGTTCAGGCAGCAGGAAGCTCTCTCATCCATTTATATGCAGATAATAGTCTTATACTCAGTTGGCCCCTCCCCGGAGTTTGTGTTAAACGCTCTACAACAAAGCTTTCTTAGTGTCCAACAAGCTTTCTCTACCCTTAACCTTGTTCTGAACACCTCCAAAGCAAAGGTCATGTGTTTTGGTAAGAAGAATGCCCTTCCCCCCACAGTTGTGATTACTACCTCTGAGGGTTTAGAGAATGAGGTAGTCACATCATACAAGTACTTGGGAGTATGGTTAGACGGTACACTGTCCTTCTCTCAGCACATATCAAAGCTGCAGGCTAAAGTTAAATCTAGACTTGGTTTCCTCTATCGTAATCACTTCTCTTTCACCCCAGCTGCCAAACTAACCCTGATTCAGATGACCATCCTAACATGTTAGATTACGGAGACATAATTTATAGATCGGCAGGTAAGGGTGTTCTCCAGCGGCTAGATGTTCTTTACCATTCAGCCATCAGATTTACCACCAATGCTCCTTATAGGACACATCACTGCACTCTATACTCCTCTGTAAACTGGTCATCTCTGTATACCCGTCGCAAGACCGACTGGTTGATGCTTATTTATAAACCCTCTTAGGCCTCACTCCTCACTTTGTGCTGCTACCATGTTGTGTTGCTACCATGTTGTTATCATGTTACGTTGCTACTATGCTGTGTTGTCATGTGTTGCTGCCTTGCTATGTTAGGTCTCTTGGAATGGTAGGCATCCCATCACTTAAAACAGTAGGCATCAAGTCACTTGTAACCAGGGTTGTAGTGGAGGGTAAAGGCACGTAAACGCAGTTTACGCACCTTTTTATTTGTGAAATAGCGTTTACATTTTCATTTAATTAATTATCATTTAACTACTTATTACCGCGTTCCCAGCATTGCTCAGGCACGCAAAGTATGCTCGTTATGTTCACCTGCGCATGCTTCATTTGCCTGCACTGACTCATCTATCCAACAGAAAACTCTGCTCATCCACGTGCACGCTATATACTGACGATGTAGAACTACCCAACCTCGGCTTAGAACCAGCGAGCGCTGGGCGGGAACAACCAGTATCACTCAGACAGAGATGACAGCTAGCCACCCACAGTAGTTAGCTAAATGCAGTAGCTCTCTTTAAACTGGCTAGCTACGTGTGAGAGACAGAAAATTAGCCGTTTTGTAAATCCCCAATATCAACTAATATACTTGTCTATTTATTCAGTAAATATAATTATTATGCCAATAAATTATAATTTAAAACATTGCTTCACAGAGAGTAAAGAAACAGTCGGGGAAGAGAAAGAGCACAGTGGTGCAGAAAGAGAGGAGAGGTTAGGTGTTTACTAGTGTTAATTAATATGTTTTATTGATAATAAAGGCCTAAATATTTGTATCTAATCCATTGAAGTGGGAAAATTAAGAAAGTGTACTAAACAACCTATAGCCTTCTTTCAAACTTCAATTAGTCAAAATGATTGTTTTATTTGGTTTTCCGGCAAGTGTTCAGAAAATGAGTTCTGCAAGCAAATGTGATAAACTGCTAATATTAGTTGTCACCGATTTCATGTGTAACAGTTATGTATTGTACATGAATACATGGTTTATCATCCCATGTTCTTTAGCGGTTCAAAATACTTACTGCATTTGCAGTGTAGCTCAAATCAACATTTGCAAATCATATGTTAGGTGGAATGTGTGTTCAGTCTACTTGGAACAGTAGGCATCACATCACTTAGAACAGTAGGCATCACATCACTTAGAACAGTAGGCATCACATCACTTAGAACAGTAGGCATCACATCACTTAGAACAGTAGGCATCACATCACTTAGAACAGTAGGCATCACATCACTTAGAACAGTAGGCATCACATCACTTAGAACAGTAAGCATCAAGTCACTTGGAACAGTAGGCATCAAGTCACTTGGAACAGTAGGCATCAAGTCACTTGGAACAGTAGGCATCAAGTCACTTGGAACAGTAAGCATCAAGTCACTTGGAACAGTAGACATCAAGTCACTTGGAACAGTAGGCATCAAGTCACTTGGAACAGTAAGCATCAAGTCACTTGGAACAGTAGACATCAAGTCACTTGGAACAGTAGGCATCAAGTCACTTGGAACAGTAGGCATCAAGTCACTTGGAACAGTAGACATCAAGTCACTTGGAACAGTAGACATCAAGTCACTTGGAACAGTAGGCATCAAGTCACTTGGAACAGTAGGCATCAAGTCACTTGGAACAGTAGACATCAAGTCACTTGGAACAGTAGACATCAAGTCACTTGGAACAGTAGGCATCAAGTCACTTGGAACAGTAGACATCAAGTCACTTGGAACAGTAGGCATCAAGTCACTTGGAACAGTAAGCATCAAGTCACTTGGAACAGTAAGCATCAAGTCACTTGGAACAGTAGGCATCAAGTCACTTGGAACAGTAGACATCAAGTCACTTGGAACAGTAGACATCAAGTCACTTGGAACAGTAGGCATCAAGTCACTTGGAACAGTAGACATCAAGTCACTTGGAACAGTAGACATCAAGTCACTTGGAACAGTAAGCATCAAGTCACTTGGAACAGTAGACATCAAGTCACTTGGAACAGTAGGCATCAAGTCACTTGGAACAGTAGACATCAAGTCACTTGGAACAGTAAGCATCAAGTCACTTGGAACAGTAGGCATCAAGACAGTTGCTGATAATGTTGCACATAATGCTGCATACAACGTTTGAAAGGTCTATCATCTTCATCGAACACAAAATTAACAAGTTTTAAGATGCCTTCAATGACCCAGTTTATAGGTACGCCCAATGACCCAGTTTATAGGTACGCCCAATGACCCAGTTTATATGTACGCCCAATGACCCAGTTTATAGGTACGCCCAATGACCCAGTTTATAGGTACGCCCAATGACCCAGTTTATAGGTACGCCCAATTTAGCCATCATTTATAACAACGGGATGTTGCACTTCAAAGGGATAACTTCAAATAGCATCATTTAAGTAATTAAATGATTATATTACTTGCCTGGTTATAAGTGTTTAGGCGTTTAGGCCTATCATGTGAAATCATTGTCAAAGGAGCAAGAGCTGCTGTTGCATGTAGATCTAGATTATTTATGGATTGATCAAAATTATCAAACATTCTTTTAACAACTACAAAGCAATTGCATGTGGTGCAGAAACCACTGACTCACTGCATTTTTCTATTATCAAGACACCTTCTGGTAACTCTTAACTGGTTAGGACAGCTCTTGAGGTCTGCTAAATATTTTTTATTTTTTTATTTCACCTTTATTTAACCAGGTAGGTCAGTTGAGAACAAGTTCTCATTTGCAACTGCGACCTGGCCAAGACAAAGCAAAGCAGTGCGACAAAAACAACACAGAGTTATACAGTAAACAAACATGGTAAAAACAAAATAGAAAAATCTATATACAGAGTGCAAAATGTAGTGCAAAATGCAGTAAGGTTAGGAGGTAGGACAATAAATAGACCATAGTGGTGAGATAAATTACAGATTATCATCATTAACACAGGAATGAAGGATGTGCAAATTATGATGTGCAAATAGAGATACTGGAGTGCAAGATTTGTGAAATAACAAAAATAAATATGGGGATGAGGTAGTAGTGTGGGCTATTTACAGAAGGGCTATATACAGGTGCAGTGATCGATAAGCAGCTTTGACAACTGATGCTTAAAGTTAGTGAGGGAGATAGGAACCTCTAGCTTCAGTGATTTTTGCAATTCGTTCCAGTCATTGGCAGCAGCGAACTGGAAGGAATGGCGGCCAAAGGAGGTGTTGGCTTTGGGGGTGACCAGTGAGATATACCTGCTGGAGCGCATGCTACGGGTGGGTGTTGCTATAGTGACCAGTGAGCTGAGATAGGGCGGGATTTACCTAGTAATGACTTATAGATAACCTGGAGCCAGTGGGTTTGGCGACGAATATATAATGAAGGCCAGCCAACGAGAGCATACAGGTCGCAGTGGTGGGTAGTGTATGGGGCTTTGGTAACAAAATCTCTGGACTAGGTGGGAATTTTATGACTAAAGAAGCTTAGCTTTTATTTATTTTACCCATATTCTCAGCACTTACGACGAATTTCCTACTCTGAGATGCTTTGTGGATACAGGCCCTGGTAGCAGCACGACCAGGTAGCAGCACGACCAGGTAGCAGCACGACCAGGTAGCAGCACGACCAGGTAGCAGCACGACCAGGTAGCAGCACGACCAGGTAGCAGCACGACCAGGTAGCAGCACGACCAGGTAGCAGCACGACCAGGTAGCAGCACGACCAGGTAGCAGCACGACCAGGTAGCAGCACGACCAGGTAGCAGGCCCTGGTCTACAGGCAACACAGAGTGACACAGTGCCGGTGCAGAGTACTGCATTCAAACAAAGGGCTCTGTCCCACCACCCACTAGCAGCTAGAGAGAGAGAGAGAGAGAGGGGCTCTGTCCCACCACCCACTAGCAGCTAGAGAGAGAAAGAGATCCCTTTACATTTCAGAGAGCCATGCAGCTAGATGAGAGAGAGAGAGAAACAGAGAGAGAGACAGACAGAGAGAGATCTGCTTCATAGAAGACTTTAGAAGCTTCTGATAGGATAATTGACATAATTTGAGTCAATTGGAGGTGTACCTGTGGATGTATTTCAAGGCTTACCTTCAAACTCAGTGCCTCTTTGCTCGACATCATGGGAAAATCAAAAGATATCAGCCAAGACCTCAGAAAGAAAATTGTAGACCTTCACAAATCTGGTTCATCCATGCGAGCAATTTCCAAACGCCTGAAGGTACCACGTTCATCTGTACAAACAATAGTATGCAAGTATAAACACCATGGGACCATGCAGCTGTCATACCACTCAGGAAGGAGACGCGTTCTGTCTCCTAGAGATGAAAGTATTTTGGTGTGAAATCAATCCCAGAACAACAGCAAAGGACCATGTGAAGATGCTGGAGGAAACATGTACAAAAGTATTTATATCCACAGTAAAACAAGTCCTATACTGACATAACCTGAAAGTCCGCTCAGCAAGAAAGAAGCCACTGCTCCAAAACCGCCATAAAAAAGCCAGACTACGGTTTGCAACTGCACATGGGGACAAAGATCGTACTTTTTGGAGAAATGTCCTCTGGTCATTGAAACAAAAATAGAACTGTTTGGCCATAATGACCATCATTATGTTTGGAGGAAAAAGGGGGAGGCTTGCAAGCCGAAGAACACCATCCCAACCATGAAGCACGGGGGTGGCAGCATCATGTTGTGGTTGTGCTTTGCTGCAGGAGGGACTGGTGCACTTCACAAAATAGATGGCATCATGAGGAAGGAAAATGATGTGGATATATTGAAGCAACATCTCAAGACATCAGTCAGGAAGTTAAAGCTTGGTCGCAAATGGATCTTCCAAATGGACAATGACCCCAAGCATACTTCCAAAGTTATGTCAAAATGGCTTAAGGACAACAAAGTCAAGGTATTGGAGTGGCCATCACAAAGCCCTGACCTCAATCTAATAGAAAGTTTGTGGGCAGAACTGAAAAGCGTGTACGAGCAAGGAGGCCTACAAACCTGACTCAGTTACACCAGTTCTGTCAGGAGGAATTGGCCAAAATTCACCCAACTTATTCTGGGAAGCTTGTGGAAGGCTATCTGAAACATTTGACCCAAGTTAAACAATTTAAAGGCAATGCTACCAAATACTAATTGAGTGTACGTAAACTTCTGACCCACTGGGAATGTGATGAAAGAAATAAAAGCTGAAATAAATCATTCTCTCTACTATTATTCTGACATTTCACATTCTTAAAATAAAGTGGTGATCCTAACTGACCTAAGACAGGGAATTGTTACTAGGATTAAATGTCAGGAATTGTGAAAAACTGAGTTTAAATGTATTTGGCTAAGGTGTATGTAAACGTCCGACTTCAACTGTAGACATAATATGACATTTGAAATGTCTTTATTATGTGTGTGAGTGTAATGTTTACTGTTAATGTTTATTTCACTTTGTTTATCCAGTTCACTTGCTTTGGCAACGTAAACATATGTTCCCATGCCAATAAAGCCCCTTGAATTGAGAGAGAGAAACAGAGAGAGAGAGAGAAAGAGAGAGAGAGAGAGAGAGAGAGAGAGAGAGAGAGAGAGAGAGAGAGACAGAGAGAGAGAGAGAGAGAGAGAGAGAGAGAGAGAGAGAGAGAGAGAGAGGAGAGAGAGAGAGAGAGAGAGAGACAGAGAACTACGCCTTCAGTACTGTGAGACATTAAAATCATATAAACGTACACTCAGAATCAAGAAATCCCAGTACAACAGAAAGCAACTGACACTAATTGAGGAGTCCATAAATAAAAACAACTTCTGGCAAAATTGGAAAAACCTAAACAAACCCAAACAACAGGAATTAGCCATACAAAATGGTGACATTTTGACAAAACACTTTAAAGCATCTACAACACTGTTGACATTCAGGATAATACTGAACAGTGCCACATTTATGAAAAGTTGAACAAACTGGAAAAATCTATAAAGGAACCAAAATCCTTTAGACTCCCCAATTACTGAGCAGGAGCTCCTTAAAAAACTTCAAGCCCTCAAATCAAAAAAAGCATGCGGACCTGATGGGATCCTAAATGAGATGCTCAAATTCACTAGTGAAAAATATCAATTGGCTATATTAAAATTGTTTAACTTGATCCTGAGTGTAGGTTACTTCCCTGACATCTGGAACCAAGGACTCATAACACCAATCTTTAAAAACGGAGACAAATCTGTCCCTAACAATTACAGAGGGATTTGTGTGAACAGTAACCTGGGGAAGGTTTTCTGTAGTATTATAAATGTAAGAGTCCTAAACTTGCTTAATAAGTACAATATCCTGAATAAAAGCCAAATTGGATTTATACCAAAACATAGAACAACAGATCATATTTACACCCTACACACCCTAATAGATAAACACGTCCACAAAAATAAGACAAAACTCTTTTCTTGCTTTATTGACTTCCAAAAAGCATTTGATTCTATCTGGCATACAAGACTGTTCTACAAAGTCATTGAAAGTGGTGTAAGATGTAAAACATATGACATTATGAAATCAATGTATACAGGCAACATGTGTAGCATAAAAATTGGCAAGAAACAAACTGAATCATTTAACCAGGGGCGGGGCCTCCGCCAGGGTTGCAATCTCAGCCCTGTGCTATTTAACATTTACATCAATGAATTGGCCAATATTCTAAAAAAGTCCTCAGCCCATGGTGTTAGTCTCCACAATTCGGAAGTTAGATGCCTGGTCTTTGCAGATGACATGTGCCTGCTTTCACCCACAGCACATGGCCTACAGCAGAGCTTGGACCTGCTAGAGCACACAATACAACTATTTAGGTTTCAAAATAAGTTAGACTGGACACCTAAATAATGCAGTGAATGAACTGAGAGACAAAGCACGCAGGGCATTCTACGCCTATTACAATTTGGCAAAAAAAAAACACTGGGACAAACATCCCATTGAGACCTTGCACGCGGAACTTTGTAAGATTCTCCTACATGTCCAGAGGAAAACTACAAACAATGCATGCAGGGCAGAATTAGGCCGATATCCACTAATATTAAAAACACACACACACACACACACACACACACACACACACACACACACACACACACACACACACACACACACACACACACACACACACACACACACACACACACACACACACACACACACACTGTAGGCCAGTGTGATAAAAGGAAAGCAGTGAGTGTGTGTGAGAGTGTTTGTGTGAGTTTGAGTGTGAGTGTGTGTATGTGTGTGAGTTTGTGTGTGAGTGTGTGTGTGTGTGTTTGTGTGTGTGTTTTTGTGAGTGTGTTTGTGGGTTTGTGACTTTGTGTGATTGAGTCAGTGTTTGAGTGTGTTTGTGGATATGTGAGTGTGTGTGTGTGTGTGTTTTTGTGTGTCTCTTTCTCTCTCACACACACACACACACACACACACACACACACACACACACACACACACACACACACACACACACACACACACACACACACACACACGGTGGGCAGTGTGATAAAAGGAAAGCTGATCCATCATGTTGCGGCTGAGTTCTCTCACAGACAAATGCACTTTATAAAGGGGCAATCTGGGATTGATGGACTACATCCATTGTGGGGCTTTAAAATTAATGATCATTTTGATATCATGGATGGTCAGTCCTTGGTTACATTTCCCCAACCCCATCCCTCAGCTCTTTACCAAAACAAAAAGCAAGGTTACCTCTGAATCCCAGATTGTCCCTTTAACACCTCACAAACACATCCTTAGGAAATGGTCCATGGAGGGTTCTTATTCTGTGGTAAGGAACTATTGTGGCTATTCAATGACCCCATGCAAAGGAGAGAACGTCGGGAGTAATGATTTAATGGTGGCTTCACTGTGATGTGGTGAAGCTGAATGTCTACTGTTGGAGAGAGGAGGTCGAGCTGAGAGAGGAGGTCGAGCTGAGAGAGGAGGTCGAGCTGAGAGAGGAGGTCGAGCTGAGAGAGGAGGCCGAGCTGAGAGAGGAGGCCGAGCTGAGAGAGGAGGCCGAGCTGAGAGAGGAGGCCGAGCTGAGAGAGGAGGTCGAGCTGAGAGAGGAGGCCGAGCTGAGAGAGGAGGTCGAGCTGAGGACGGTTGTTGTTATTTATTATAAAAAACTATCATAAAAAAACAAATAGGCTGGAAATCAATCCATCCACTGAATTCACAGAGGCTTTTTCTCTGTGATTGTCTGGAGTCCCAGACATACTGACGTTTTGCCGGTTTGATTGCCTTACGCAGGGAATAACTGGACTGTTTGTAGTCGCCCATGTTCCCAGTCACCTTGCCGTGGTAAAATGTGGTGAATGCTGCCATCTATACAGGTTTTAAACTGTAACATCTTCTTTGCACTTCTTGATGAACTCAGATACCGAATCAGTGTATAAAGTCAATGTTATTCTGGTCAAGAATTCTTGATGAGTGAGTAGCGCAGGCGATGTGTTGATAAACTTTGGTAGCGTTTTCCTCAGATTTGTTTTATTAAAGTCCCCAGCTACAATAAACGCGGCCTCAGGATATCCAGTTTCCAGTACAAAGTCCAGTATAGTTCCTTGAGGGACGTCATGGTATCGGCTTGAGGGGGAATATACACGGCTGTGACGATGACCGAAGATAATGCTCTCGGAAAGTAATGTGGTCTGCATTAGATTGTGAGGTATTCTAGGTTGGGTGAACAAAAGGACTTGAGTTTCTGTATGGTACCACAGACACACCATGAGTAGTTAATCATAAAACACCCCCACCACAGACACACCATGAGTACTTAATCATGAAACATAGACCTCCACCTTTTTTCTTCACAGAGAGTTCTTTATTCCTGTCTGAGCGATGTCCAAAGAACCCCGCTGACTGTATGGACAGGGACAGTATATCCCGAGAGAGCCATGATTCTGTGAAACAGAGTATGTTACAGTCCCTGATGTCTCTCTGGAAGGAGATCCTCGTCCTGAGCTTGTCTACTTTATTGTCCAGGGACTGAACGTCAGCGAGTAATAAACTCAGAAGCAGTGGATGGTATGCATGCCTCCTGAGTCGTACTAAAATCCCACTCCGTATTCCTCTTCCACTGGAATGGTCTTGGAGCAGCCCCTGGGATGAGTAGAAAATCCTTGGGAGGTACAAACAAAGGATTCAATTCAGGAAAGTCACATTTCTGGTCGAAAATGCTGGTGAGTGACACCTGATCCCCCCGGCAGGTAATGCAAGAAACGTTCAGAGAAAATATTGTAAGAAAAAATATAACAAGACTGCAGAGTTGGTATGGAGCTAGCAACATGGCGACCATGTCTGTCAGGGCCATCTTGAGAATTCAAATGACATTGTGTGAGATAGATAGATTGTTTCCAGTAGTGCTTCTCCCTCAGGGTACCTCTCTCTCTCTCTCTCTCTCTCTCTCTCTCTCTCTCTCTCTCTCTCTCTCTCTCTCTCTCTCATTCTCTCTCTCTCCCCCCCCCCCCCTCTCTCTCTCTCTCTCGTTCTCTCTGTCTCTCTCTCTCTCCCTCTCTCTCTCCCCCTCTCTCTCTCTCGTTCTCTCTGTCTGTCGTTCTCTCTCTTTCTCTGTCCCTCCCCCCCTCTCTCTCTCTTAACAATATTGCCAAAGCACTTTAAATAAAAATAAAAGAAAGTTCATACTATTATTAACAACAACAACAACAAAAATATAGATCCATTACATATTCATTATCACATCTCTCTCTCTCTCTCTCACTCTCTCTCTCTCTCTCTCTCTCTCTCTCTTCCTCTCTGTTCCCAGTCTCTCTTCCGCTCCTTCTCGCTCCTCCAAGAGTGAGAGCTGGTGACAGGAAAGAGTGAAGAGAGTGGTGATGCTACCACATGAGAGAGAGTGGAGAGAGTTGTGATGCTACCCCATGAGAGAGAGAGTGGAGAGAGTGGTGATGCTACCACATGAGAGAGAGAGTGGAGAGAGTGGTGATGCTACCACATGAGAGAGAGAGTGGAGAGAGTGGTGATGCTACCACTTGAGAGAGAGAGTGGAGAGAGTGGTGATGCTACCACTTGAGAGAGAGAGTGGAGAGAGTGGTGATGCTACCACTTGAGAGAGAGAGTGGAGAGAGTGGTGATGCTACCACTTGAGAGAGAGAGTGGAGAGAGTGGTGATGCTACCACTTGAGAGAGAGAGTGAACCTCTGGAGAGCCTTGCGGGTGTGGGCGGAGCAGTTGCCGTAGCAGGCGGTGATGCAGCCCGACAGGACGCTCTCAATTGTGCATCTTTAAAAGTTAGTGAGGGTTTTAGGTGTTAAGCCAAATTTCTTAAGCCTCCTGAGGTTGAAGAGGCGCTGTTGCGCCTTCTTTACCACACTGTCTGTGTGGGTGGACCATTTCAGTTTGTCAGTGATGTGTATGCAGAGGAACTTGAAGCTTTCCACCTTCTCCACTGCGGTCCCATCGATGTGGAGAGGGGGGGTGCTCCCTCTGCTGTTTCCTGAAGTCCACCATCATCTCCTAAGTTTTGTTAACGTTGAGAGGTTATTTTCCTGGCACCACACTCCCAGTGCCCTCACCTCCTTCCTGTAGGCTGTCTCATCATTGTTGGTAATCAAGCCTACCACTGTTGTGTCGTCTGCAAACTTGATGATTGAGATACACAGTGGCAGAATACCTGACCACTGACTGACTGACCCAAACTTAAGGAAAGCTTTGACTATGTACAGACTCAGTGAGCATAGCCTTGCTATTGAGAAAGGCCGCCGTAGGCAGACCTGGCTCTCAAGAGAAGACAGGCTATGTGCACACTGCCCACAAAATGAGGTGGAAACTGAGCTGCACTTCCTAATCTCCTGCCAAATGTATGACCATATTAGAGACACATATTTCCATCAGATTACACAGATCCACAAAGAATTCAAAAACAAACCCAATTCTGATAAACTCCCATATCTACTGGGTGAAATACCACAGTGTTCCATCGCAGCAGCAAGATGTGTGACCTGTTGCCACAACAAAAGTGCAACCAGTGAAGAACAAACACCATTGTAAATACAACACATATTTATGTTTATTTATTTTCCCTTTTATACTTTAACCATTTGCACATCATTACAACACTGTATACATATATACATAATATGACATTTGAAATGTCTTTATTATTTTGGAACTTCTGAGTGTAATGTTTTTGTGTTCATTTTTATTGTTGACTAACATGTGTTTCCCATGCCAATAAAGCCTTTAATTGAACTGAATTGAACTGAAATTGAATTGAGAGAGACCAGGGAAAGAGAGGAGGTGAGGAGAGAGAGGGGGACAGCTAGAGAGAGAGGGACTGGGGAGAGAGAGGGAGACCCCTAGAGAGAGAGGGACTGGGGAGAGAGAGTGAGACCCCTAGAGAGAGAGGGACTGGGGAGAGAGAGGGAGACCACTAGAGAGAGGGAGTGAGGAGAGAGAGAGACCACTAGAGAGAGAGAGGGACTGAGGAGAGAGAGAGACCACTAGAGAGAGGGAGTGAGGAGAGTTGCACCTGGAGATGATCCAGCATTACACCGCCCCTCCTCTCACAGGTGGTCTAGTGAATAGGATGTCATTAATAATCACAGTAGGATGTGTTTCACAGTCCCTGCATGTGTATCCTTCAACCACTACACCCGTCCCGGCACAGCCACTGTTTGAGTGGTATCCTTCCCCACGACTGTGTTTCTAACCCCACAAGAGGCTTAAATCAGACACATTATGCTTCCTTGCTTCACATTACTGGCTATATGATATATGATATGATTCAAATTCACATTACTGGCTATATGATATATGATATGATTCAAATTCACATTACTGGCTATATGATATATGATATGATTCAAATTCACATTACTGGCTATATGATAAATGATATGATTCAAATTCACATTACTGGCTATATGATAAATGATATGATTCAAATTCACATTACTGGCTATATGATATATGATATGATTCAAATTCACATTACTGGCTATATGATATATGATATGATTCAAATTCACATTACTGGCTATATGATATATGATATGATTCATATTGATTTCTGAGCTGTAACTAGAAATAGCTATAGAGATGTGTTGTGTGTATGAAAAGAAATATGAACCCATATGAACAGACCTGCTTGAGGAGTCGAGAGACTTGACTTGAGACACACACACACACACACACACACACACACACACACACACACACACACACACACACACACACACACACACACACACACACACACACACAATGGTATGGCTCTGTTACACAAACATGTGGGGAATGTTCAGTATTAAGCTCTAATGCTATGTAGCATAGCATAGATCAGAGATAAACAGAACATACCCCATGTTATGCCCACTTTGTGCTATTAACAGTCATTTGTGATAATTTATATTAATGATATATAGACAATGGTACTTGAAGAATTTGTTACAAAGTTTCTAGTACTTTTGTTAAAAATACTAGGTCCTTGTGGTTTCTTTTTCTTTTCTTTACAACCCTGTCTGGGCTGAGTTAGGAGATGCGATTGCTGTGAATGGTTCAAGCAAGGCCAAAGTCTGAAGAGTAATGTCCCCTATCTGGACTGGACCTCTGTGAATTTCTCTCCCAGGCTATACTGCTCTGATACCTGCATATATATATTTATATTTCTCTCTCTCTCTCTCTCTCTCTCTCTCACTCTCTCTCTCTCTCTCTCACCTCCTGAAATATGGTGACACCCTCAAGCACAAGGCAGTGTACCATGGCGGATCGGGACAGAGAGGGTGAAATACAGTGGAGAAAGGTGATGGTGAGTGTGGTTGTTGGGATTACTTTATTGCCCCGACTGAAGACTATGAAACATGGAAATCTCTCTTACATATCCTACATCTGTTAAGTCTGCGGTAAGGTAAAGATACTGAATTCTGTTACGTGTGAAACAACATCATGTCTACATACAAAGAGCAGTATTCTGACTTCAGATCAATGAACGATTTACGCAAAAGTCTGAGTTGAATCAGGCCCAAAGGGATGTTATAAAGGATGTTTCTAACCTTTATATAGTCTGTTAATCATCTCCTAGAGGAGGTAACACAGTTAACAACAGACCTCTGGGCTAGACAACATGTTGAGTATGCATCACAGATAGTCTGCTAATTATCTCCTAGAGGAGATAACACAGTATGCATCACAGATAGTCTGCTAATTATCTCCTATAGGAGATAACACAGTATGCATCACAGATAGTCTGCTAATTATCTCCTATAGGAGGTAACACAGTAAGCATCACAGATAGTCTGTTAATCATCTCCTATAGGAGATACCACAGTATGCATCACAGATAGTCTGCTAATTATCTACTTTAGGAGGTAACACAGTATGCATCACAGATAGTCTGCTAATTATCTCCTAGAGGAGGTAACACAGTATGCATCACAGATAGTCTGCTAATTATCTCCTAGAGGAGATAACACAGTATGCATCACAGATAGTCTGCTAATTATCTCCTAGAGGAGATAACACAGTATGCATCACAGATAGTCTGCTTATTATCTCCTAGAGGAGATAACACAGTATGCATCACAGATAGTCTGCTAATTATCTCCTAGAGGAGGTAACACAGTTTGCATCACAGATAGTCTGCTAATTATCTCCTAGAGGAGATAACACAGTATGCATCACAGATAGTCTGCTAATTATCTCCTATAGGAGATAACACAGTATGCATCACAGATAGTCTGCTAATTATCTCCTAGAGGAGATAACACAGTATGCATCACAGATAGTCTGCTAATTATCTCCTAGAGGAGATAACACAGTATGCATCACAGATAGTCTGCTAATTAACTCCTAGAAGAGGTAACACAGTATGCATCACAGATAGTCTGCTAATTATCTCCTAGAGGAGGTAACACAGTATGCATCACAGATAGTCAGCTAATTATCTCCTATAGGAGATAACACAGTATGCATCACAGATAGTCTGCTAATTATCTCCTAGAGGAGGTAACACAGTATGCATCACAGATAGTCAGCTAATTATCTCCTATAGGAGATAACACAGTATGCATCACAGATAGTCTGCTAATTATCTCCTATAGGAGATAACACAGTATGCATCACAGATAGTCTGCTAATTATCTCCTATAGGAGATAACACAGTATGCATCACAGATAGTCTGCTAATTATCTCCTATAGGAGATAACACAGTATGCATCACAGATAGTCTGCTAATTATCTCCTAGAGGAGATAACACAGTATGCATCACATCACTCTACATATATAGTTGTCTTTTCTTCTTTCAGCTAAGTGTTTTACCACATTAAAATATGTGAATGATGAATCAGATCTACTTCCTTTCTGAGGGTCTGGAATTCCCAATGAATCAGATCTACTTCCTCTCTGAGGGTCTGGAATTCCCAATGAATCAGATCTACTTCCTCTCTGAGGGTCTGGAATTCCCAATGAATCAGATCTACTTCCTCTCTGAGGGTCTGGAATTCCCAATGAATCAGATCTACTTCCACCACTCTCTGAGGGTCTGGAATTCCCAATGAATCAGATCTACTTCCTCTCTGAGGGTCTGGAATTCCCAATGAATCAGATCTACTTCCTCTCTGAGGGTCTGGATTTCCCAATGAATCAGATCTACTTCCACCACTCTCTGAGGGTCTGGAATTCCCAATGAATCAGTTCTACTTCCACCACTCTCTGAGGGTCTGGAATTCCCAATTTTGCACTTCTGTCCACACACACACCGACGCACACACACACACACACACTCACACACACACAGACGCACACACACACAAACTTTTATCCATGCACATGTTTTTCATGCCGGCATTGCGCTGATTAATTGACGTTGTTTCATTATTATCTCTGCTTCGTCAAGTCAAGCTTGCCTTCTAAAACTGGAGACACTATCACTACAAAGTAATCTTTCACAGCTGACGTGGGGTGAAACGCCAATGAGCTGGACCATATCTCTGTCAGAAAGAAGGCTGTTGCCAAAACTATTGTGTCCCATGTAACAGGGTAGAGTGTCTGTATCTAATCCTGGCAGTGTCCCATGTAACAGGGTAGAGTGTCTGTATCTAACCCTGGCAGTGTCCCATGTAACAGGGTAGAGTGTCTGTATCTAACCCTGGCAGTGTCCCATGTAACAGGGTAGAGTGTCTGTATCTAACCCTGGCAGTGTCCCATGTAACAGGGTAGAGTGTCTGTATCTAACCCTGGCAGTGTCCCATGTAACAGCGTAGAGTGTCTGTATCTAACCCTGGCAGTGTCCCATGTAGCAGGGTAGAGTATCTGTATCTAACCCTGGCAGTGTCCCATGTAACAGGGTAGAGTGTCTGTATCTAACCCTGGCAGTGTCCCATGTAACAGTGTAGAGTGTCTGTATCTAACCCTGGCAGTGTCCCATGTAGCAGGGTAGAGTATCTGTATCTAACCCTGGCAATGTCCCATATAGCAGGGTATAGTATATGTATCTAACCTTGACAGTGTACCATATAGCAGGGTATAGTATTTGTATCTAACCCTGGCAATGTCCCATATAGCACGGTATAGTATCTGTATCTAACCTTGACAGTGTACCATATAGCAGGGTATAGTATTTGTATCTAACCCTGGCAATGTCCCATATAGCAGGGTATAGTATCTGTATCTAACCTTGACAGTGTACCATATAGCAGGGTATAGTATCTGTATCTAACCTTGACAGTGTACCATATAGCAGGGTATAGTATCTGTATCTAACCTTGACAGTGTACCATATAGCAGGGTATAGTATCTGTATCTAACCCTGGCAATGTCCCATATAGCAGGGTATAGTATCTGTATCTTACCCTGGCAATGTCCCATATAGCAGGGTAGAGTATCTGTATCTAACCTTACCTGGGCGGCAGGCGGCCCAGGGCGGCAGGGTATAGTATCTGTAGACAAACTACTAGTAGTCGACAACACTAACTTTTTAAAAGGTCTTGCACAACTGATGTATCTTGTTGCAGCTGCATTGTAACAAATGAATAACATGAAAGAACAGAGAAAACCTCACACTGCTCTCGCTAGTATCTTAATAAATAATTCATGAACCGTCATTGTCCATTTGGAAGACCCATTTGCGACCAAGCTTTAACTTCCTGATCGATGTCTTGAGATATTGCTTCAGTATATCCCAATAACATGATGCTGCCACCCCCATGCTTCACGGTTGGTATGGTGTTCTTCAGCTTGCAAGCCTCCCCCTTTTTCCTCCAAACATAACGATGGTCATTATGGCCAAACAGTTCTATTTTTGTTTCATCAGACCAGAGGACATTTCTCCAAAAAGAAACATCTTTGTCCCCATGTGCAGATGCAAACCGCAGTCTGACTTTTTTATGGCGGTTTTGGAGCAGTGGCTTCTTCCTTGCTGAGCGGCCTTTCAGGTTATGTCGATATAGGACTCGTTTTTATTGTGGATATAGATACTTTTGTACCTGTTTCCTCTAGCGTCTTCACAAGGTCCTTTGTTGTTGTTCTGGGATTGATTTGCACTTTTTGCACCAAAGTACATTCATCTCTAGCAGACAGAACGCGTCTCATTCCTGAGCGGTATGACGGCTCTGTGGTCCCATGGTGTTTGTACTTGCGTACTGTTGTTTGTACAGATGAACGTGGAACCTTCTTGCATTTGGAAATTGCTCCCAAAGATGAACCAGACTAGTGGAGGTCTACAATTTTTTTTCTGAGGTCTTGGCTGATTTCTTTTGATTATCCCATGATGTCGAGCAAAGAGGCACTGAGTTTTAAGGTAGGCCTTGATATACATCCACAGGTACACCTCCAATTGACTCAAATGATGTCAATTAGCCTATTAAAAGTTTCTAAAACCATGACATCATTTTCTGGAATTTTCCATGCTGTTTAAAGGCACAGTCAACTTAGTGTATGTCAACTTCTGACCCAATGCAAATAGTCCAGGTAGACATTTGATTACCTGTTCAGGAGTCTTTGGCTTTGGGGTAAGCCAAAGCCTTTTGGACCTAGACTTGGTTCTCCGGTACGGCTTGCAATGTAGTAGCAAAGAGAACAGTCTATGACTGGGGTGGCTAGAGTCTTTGACAATTTTTAGGGCCTTTTTCTGACACCACCTGGTATAGAGGTCCTGGGTGACAGGAAGCTTGGCCCCAGTGATGTACTGGGCCATACACACACTACCCTCTGTAGTGTTTTGTGGTCAAAGGCCAAGCATTTGCTGTACCAGGCAGTGATGCAACCATATATGAACCTTTTGAGGATCTGAGGACCCATGCCAAATCTTTTCAGTCTCCTGAGGGGGAATAGGCTTTGTCATGCCCTCTTACATTTACATTTACGTCATTTAGCAGACACTCTTATCCAGAGCAACTTACAGTTAGTTAGTGCAGACATGTTCATACTTTTTTTTTTTCATACTGGTCCCTCATCGGAATGGAACCCACAACCCTAGCATTGCAAGCGCCATGCTCTACCATCTGAGCTACACAGGACTCTTCATAACTGTCGTGGTGTGTTTGGAGCATGAGAGTTTGTTAGTGATGTGGACACCAAGGAACTTGAAGCTCTCAACCTGCTCCGCTACAGTCCCATCGGTGAGAATGGGGGTGTGCTCGGTCCTCCTTTTCCTGTAGTCCACAATCATCTCCTTTGTCTTGATCACGTTGAGGGAGGGTTATTGCCCTGGCACAACACAGCCAGGTCTCTGACCTCATCCCTATAGGCTGTCTCATCATTGTCGGTGATCAGGCCTACAACTGTTGTGTCGTCTACAAACTTAATGATGATTTTAGGTTGAAACGGTGCGGAGATGGATCAGCAACCCCATGTTCCCCACTCTTCTTTATCCCATCCATATCTATAGGTGCCAACAGTTTGACCTCTCCTAACCTACCAGGAGGTTTGTTAGACTGTGCTTTTCCACTGCTTTCCCTGGCCTGTTTTCAGCCTGTTCTTTAAAGGTGAAATCTTTCTTTAAAAGCGCAAAGTGAAATGCATTTGCTCCCTGTGGGCTTGGGACAAAATGCACAAAAAAAACATACCTATTCTATCTAACAATTCTATTATATCACTGTTGAATTCTTTCTAATATGAATCTTTTAGGAATTATCAATAGACATTCGACTGCACAAAAAACCACAACAACACCCACGTTGTGAGTTTGAGAGGGAATGAAAGGAAAGGAAGTGGGTAACAGTCATGCCAAGTCACATGGTCAGGTTAAACTCATAACCCTACTCATCTATCAATGTTAAGCTATTTCACCATATGAAATAGCTTATACAGGAAAAACTGTTGTCCCTCGTCATAGAGTATCAGCACAGTATGCTCCCCTGTGTGACCTCTAGGGAATCCCTATCTAGTCAGTCAGTGTGTGGCAAGGGAGACAGCCTGTCACCTAGGCCACCCTAGACCCCTGGGTCTTGGCTCCTTTCTTTACTGCTGGGTGATCCACATTATGGGACCTTGCTACAGTCTCTGTTCCACTACAGTAGTGCTGATTGGAGGATGACTGCACCACTAGGCTCCTCTGAAAGACAGGAGAGCAGGCACTTCCATAATTACTTCATTATTTTTAATCAGATCCAATTAATTACATTTTTTCAAGCCTTGGCGGTCGTAGCTAGAAGAGTCCCGTGGACGGCCGGCTGACCACAGTAGGGGACCTTGCAAGTCTTCTGGTGCGTAAAAACTTCAACCAACCAACTCCATAAAAAATCCATTATTTCTATGAGCCAAACAAATAGTTTTTGTTAGTGTGTAATTATTCAGTGGTTAGCGCTGTCTAATTTACAGTCCTGACAGCTCTTAACTACCTCCTTGAATCATTCACTATGGTTGCCTCCAAAATGGCATCCCACTGCCTATAGGGCTCTGGTCAAGGTAGTGCACTATATATGGAATAGGTTGCCATTTGGAACAGCTTGTGTTTAACCCTTTGATCCTATACTGTGGACAGAGAGAGCAGACTAAATAGCACCCTATTCCCTATATAGTGTATTTCATTTGACCAGAGTCTTATGGGCTTCCCTATGGGCCCTGGTTAAACGTAGTGCACTGTAAAGAGAATAGGGATCCGTTTGGGACGCACACAGAGACTGCAATCTTGTAGAGCTGAGGGCCAGGCGGTCGGTGCAGTGTGAACAGTTTTCTAGCATAGATATGGCAAATTTGTCACTTGAAGGGACTGGTGCATATATTATATAATAAGCTGAGTGATCCAACTAACGTGCCATTAATATTTTGATAAGTTGAATTATTCTTTACAGTAAGGAACTTACAGTAAGCAATTTATTTGAACCACTAGGTAAAGTCCTGTAAACATGCTGAAGGACAGGTTGGTACCCTCTTTCCTATTTAGTGCAGGGCTTTTGACCAGGGCTATAGGGCTCTCTGCTTGGACTGAGTTACTATGTGTAAACACCATTCATTATGCAACATGAGTTGTATGGAGTAAAGTATCCCCATATCACTGTGCAACCAAACATGAATATACTGGCATTAAATCACACTGTGCAACCAAACATGACTAAACGGGTATTAAATCCACCATGTAACGTACAGATGGAGCAGGTAAGTCAAATCTACACATATAATGTAAAGCAGCGGGTCACATCTGGTGGGTCGTGACCCACATGTGAGTCGCATGAGGTTTTGAATAGGTCGCAGGTTTCTGAGTGAAAACAAATGACAATATATATTTTAAAAAACGTGATAATGAATGATAATGAACTTATATTTTTAAATGATTTAATCTCCAAACTATTTTTCTTCAAATCACAGTATTTTTTAATATAGAGTTTTTAGCAGTGCTATTTTGGGTTGATTTTGTGGTCTCTCGCCAGTGAATTTATTAACATTCTACATCAACAATATGGGCTAAATGTGGGCTAAATATGGACTAAATATGGGCTAAATGTGGGCTAAATGTGGGCTAAATATGGGCTAAATGTGTGCTAAATATGGGCTAAATCAAAATCAATCTAAACCCTTGTCATATAACTGCTACATTTACTATCAATGTAGCATTAAACATAGTTTTTCAGATTGTATTTTGGCGATTTCTTTTCGCGATGCGAATATTGGGACAAGGACAACCTTCTTCAATTTTGGTCCCGAGGGAAAACCAGTTGAGAACCACTGATTTAAAGTATACAGTACATAAACTATATGCAGTATATTCCGAGACTTTGTGGTTGAGTAGGACTATCCTGACTGACCTTCAACAGACATAGAGATCTGAAGCCCATGCATTGAAGGTCCAAGGCTTAATAACTCCCAAATTAGACACATTCCTGGACTATTTTTGTTAATCTACGTAATTTAGTTGAACAACTACTGTTATTCCGCTGGTAATATAGATTCTTAGCTAGCTTTTATATTTTATATTTTATATTTGCCTCAAGTATAAAAATTTGTACATAAAATACATAAAGTGAATTATTAACGGTGGCCTGAGGCTGTCTTCATCTTTTATGAACGTATACATATTTACCAACACGGATATGTTGTGCACTAGGGTTGCAAAGGTTGGAAACATTCTGGTACATTTTCAAAGTTAAGCCCTGGAATTTGGGGAATTTTGCTTAAATTCATCAAAAAAGTTAGCTTATAACAGTGAACCTTTTTTGTGGGATACACATGAGGCAATTCTAGGTCTTGTGGCATATTTTGGTTAAACTATCCCCAATTCAATGGAATTGCAACCCTCTGCATGCACAGTGCATTCTTCCAACACATGTACAGCTGATTCTCAAGATCTTGCACACTAATGTCATTCTATTGAACCCACACTACTACACTGTCTGAGCCAAGGACTACATGCTTTCTGGTAAGTTTTGATTACAGTACTCCGTGGGGTGAATATATTTTACATGGCAAATTATTTTTTGCTAACTAGTTAATAGTAGACTACAGCAAAGTGTGTTTAAATCATTTCTAACTTAGTTTTTGCTACAATGTAGGTTTTAGCTTGCTTGAGCCTGCTAAGTGAGGAGTGTTAAATCACTTGTTTCATTTTAAAAGATGTATCTTACAAAGGAGTTGTTTAATCTAACCGCTTAACTATTTATCTGTACATGGAATTGTATTATTATTTTTTTACAAATTTTTTACTAATCTTTACAGGAAAATGCCACGGCACTATCTGATGTGTGGAGACATTTCACTGCAGCTAATGTAGAAGGAAAAGCTGTGTACATTTTCAAATACTGCGCCAAATCATATGTGAGGAATGCAACAAAGATGCAGAATCAACTGGCCAAGTGCATAAAGTTCCCTCAGCGCTCACAACAAGCAATCTCTGACAAAAGTCCCTCTTCTTCCGTTCAAAGTGAAAATGATGAATCAGACACCTTATCGATAGCAACAGCTTATCGTCCTCCTGGAATCAGAAGTTTTTTTGACTCAATGGAGGAACGTAGTCAGAGAAATGCTGATGCATGTCTTGCTCGAGCGGTGTATGCAACTGCTTCACCTCTGATGCTCACAGGCAATGTGTATAGGAAGAGATTTATGAATGCCCAGCATACACCCCTCCAACCAGACATGCTTTATCTACTAATTTGCTAGATGCAGAGTTCAACAGAGTTCTTGTGAAGTTCAAGCAAATCACAGCGAAAGCAGACTGTATTGCTATCATCTCTGTTGGGTGGTCAAATGTTTGTGGGCAAGGAATAATTAACTACATCATCTTCACCCCTCAACCAGTATTCTACAAGAGCACAGACACAAGGGAAAACAGCCACACTGATCTCTACATTGCAGATGAGCTGAAGGCAGTCATCAATGACCTAGGACAACAGAAGGTATTTGCACTGGTGACAGACAATTCTGCGAACATGAAGGCTGCTTGGTCTAAAGTGGAAGAGTCCTACCCTCACATCACACCCATTGGCTGTGCTGCTCATGCATTGAATCTGCTCCTCAAGGACATCATGACACTGAAAATAATGGATACATTCTACAAGAGAGCCAAGGAAATGGTTAGGTATGTGAAGGGTCATCAAGTTATAGCAGCGATCTACCTCACCAAGCAAAGTGAGAAGAATAAGAGCATCACATTGAAGCTGCCCAGCAACATCCATTGGGGTGGTGTTGTCATGTTTGACAGTCTCCCGGAGGGGAAGGAGTCTCTCCAAGAAATGTCCATATCACAGTCTGCCGATATGGACAGCCCCATCAAGAGGATCCTCCTGGATGATGTATTTTGGGAGAGAGTGGTAACCAGCCTGAAACTCCTGAAACCTATAGCAGTAGCCATTGCACGGATTGAAGGAGACAATGACATCCTGTCTGATGTTCAGACTCTGCTTGCAGATGGAAGAGAAGAAATCCGTACTGCCCTGCCAACTTCACTGTTGCTCCAAGCAGAGGAAACTGCAGTTCTGAAATACATCAAAAAGTGTTAAGACTTCTGCCTGAAGCCCCAAGTATGCTGGCAAGAGCGTCCTGTCTGGTGCAGAGATCAACAAGGCCTATGGTGTCATCACTACCGTGTCTCGCCACCTTAGTCTGGATGCGGGCAAGGTTCTTGGCGGTCTGGCGAACTACACTTCCAAGCAAGGGCTTTGGGATGGAGATGCAATATGGCAGTCATGCCAACATATCTCATCATCCATCAGTGGTTCTGAGGCTCTTTCCCCTGTTGCCTCCATCATACTCCAAATCCCTCCAACATCAACCGCATTTTTATTTAACCTTTATTTAACTAGGCAAGTCAGTTAAGAACAAATTCTTATTTACAATGACAGCCTACTAAAAGGCAAAAGGCCTCCTGCAGGGACGGGAAATATATACTGTATATTTCTATATCTATGAAGATGAATAACCATTGAAGTGTTATGTCTGTATATACTGTATATTACTATATCTATGAAGATGAATAACCATTGTAGTGTTATGTCTGTATATACTGTATATTACTATATCTATGAAGATGAATAACCATTGAAGTGTTATGTCTGTATATACTGTATATTACTATATCTATGAAGATGAATAACCATTGAAGTGTTATGTCTGTATATACTGTATATTACTATATCTATGAAGATGAATAACCATTGTAGTGTTATGTCTGTACATATATTACTATATCTATGAAGATGATTAATAATTGAAGTGCAAGCAGGTCTGTCTGTTGTCTGTTTCCAACACCTTCACCGTAACTTCAAACTAGTTTTTAAAGGAAAACTGCTGTGTTGGCGAAGCAATGTGATTTAATTAAATTCATGAAGTAGCAATTGATAAATATGAATATAACTCCAGTAACAGCCAAATTTAATTTAGTATGGCTGACACCTTGAGGACTCTACTGATTGGGTCTCTTCATGTCAGTAACATTTCCTGAGTTGGCACAGCGCAGGAAATAAGTACTAAATATATTCTCCAGGCCAGTTGCTGTTTACGCATTTGTCCTTGAATGAATGATGTGTGTGGTCGGGGGGCGGGGTTGGGGGGCTTGCACACTCTTGCCTGCCTCTAGCTGATCTAGGGTGTAATCTTTAGTCCAACGGTTGCAAACAAGAGTTTAAATACCAATAATATTATATACACAATCAATAATATTATATACACAATAAACAACCAAACAAAACGAACACATTTATCAATATAAACCCCCCAGCCTTTCTCCTAAACTGACCCAGAGACAACAACACATCCAACTGACCCAGAGACAACAACACATCCAACTGACCCAGAGACAACACATCCAACTGACCCAGAGACAACAACACATCCAACTGACCCAGAGACAACACATCCAACTGACCCAGAGACAACAACACATCCAACTGACCCAGATCAACAACACATCCAACTGACCCAAAGACAACAACACATCCAACTGACCCAGAGACAACAACACATCCGACTGACCCAGAGACAACAACACATCCAACTGACCCAGAGACAACACATCCAACTGACCCAGAGACAGCAACACATCCAACTGACCCAGAGACAACAACACATCCAACTGACCCAGAGACAACAACACATCCAACTGACCCAGAGACAACAACACATCCAACTGACCCAGAGACAACAACACATCCAACTGACCTAGAGACAACAACACATCCATCTGACCCAGAGACAACAACACATCCAACTGACCCAGAGACAACAACACATCCGACTGACCCAGAGACAACAACACATCCGACTGACCCAGAGACAACAACACATCCAACTGAAACGTTTCTTGGAGATTATTCCACATGATAGGGGCCTGCTAGGAAAAGGCAGTTTTACCCAACTCTGTGGAAACACATGGAGTCTCCAGCATTAACCAACCCTGGGATCTAATGTTGTAATCCAGATGGCCAGATATTTATAGGTGGGAACACGATCAATGGGGACACCATCTAACGTGCTTATGCACAAATTCTCCAATGACCAAAATCTCATATCCCAATATAGGTCATTTCATATCCCGATAACGATACATATCCCGATATAGGTCATTTCGTATCCCGATAACGATACATATCATGATATAGGTCATTTCGTATCCCGATAACGATACATATCACGATATAGGTCATTTTCTGTAAATTAAATGAATAAATAGTTGATATAAAATGACCACATGTAAAGGCCTATTTTTTATCACATTTTGAATAAAAGGTACTTACTCATATTTAATGATTATTTCTCCTTTTATTTAGAACCTTTTCAATTAAGCATGTAACAAAATATAAAATATTATTAATACAGGCCTGACAAATACTGGTATATAAAATACCAAATGTAAACATGGAAAACTTTCTCAAGTTTAAACTATAGCAACAAAATAAGGCTCAAAAATATATTAAATATAACAAGTTAACAAAAACACTCCTTCAGTTTGAATTATATAATTATATGACAACAACCAAAGTGCTGCAAACAAAATAGATATTTGACAACAATGTCTCTTGCACCATCTGACTCGGGGGTTTGTTTTGAGAACTCGACTGTACTTTATGGGTCTCATCCGTAGACTCTCTCCGTACTGTTTCACATGATTCTTGCGTAGGTGGTAAAAGAGTTTAGAGGTGTTTGAGCCTGTTGTCGGGACCGGCCTGCGGCGTATTTTGCAGAGGACGGTTTTCTGGTCCGTGTCAGACTTTTCATACCCAAACCACGTCCATGCGACCAAAGTAGCTCCTCTTTTAGGTACGAGCTCCGTGTCTCTGTGCTCTGTGTCATGTTCACTCTCCTCCATGTTTGTTTGTGTTGCAAATTTCCTTCCACACGGCACGTGGTAGAACACAAAGCGTCGTCCAATTGACAAAAAATATTGCCGTAAAGAGTGTGATTTGCGACACAACGAAATAAACGAAATATGAAACGATATACTTTTTCTATCGTCACACGATATATATCGTCATATCGCCCAGCCCTAGCACAAATCATCAGCTTCATTATTACATGACTTGGAAAATAACATGTACTTGGTTTTAGCAGCATTTAGTACCAACTTCAGGTCAACCAAGGCTTTCTGCAAGGTAATAATACAGACTGAAGAGTCAACAGAGCCTGAGCTGCCGTAGGGGCCGTAGCGTAAACAACAGTGTTATCTGCGTACAGATGAAAGTTAGCTTTGTACAATTAGACCAATGCTGTTAATATAAATAGTGAAAAGAACTGGACCAAGAAACGAACCCTCTGGGACACCTTTTGTTATGTCTAGAAATCCTGTTTTAATGCCGTCAGTCAGTACACACTGTCTTTTAAATCATTCTCAAACCAGATACAAGCAGCCCGATCTGAGTCAATCGTAGAGAGTTTCTGAATACGTAAGGTGTGATCCAGTGTTGAATCCCTTGGACAGGTCAATGAAGAGGGCAGCACAGTGTTTCTTCATATCTAAACAATTTATGACATCATTTAAAACCATAGAAGTAGCAGAGATGGTACTATGACCTGGTCTGAACTCTGACTGTTTTACATTCAGAAAAGATGTAGCAGTTCAAATGGATCTAAGCTGAGTATTAATCAATGATTCAAAGATTTGCTCGGCTTGAAAGTTTGTGTATCACCATAGGGCTCTGGTCAAAAGTAGTGCACTATATAGGGAATAGGGTGCCATTTGAGACAGAATGAGTGAGAATGAGTTTAACATGACCCAGTCTACAGGGTTTAACACGACCCAGTCTACAGGGTTAAGGTTAGGTGGGGTCAAAGTGACATTCAGTGGCATTGTTGCCATCTGGTCTACAGATATCAGGTGTTTGGTTAATGAATGTGAGAGAGAGAGATACTGAACTTTCTTTTAGGGGTTCAACTTATTGATAAAATACATGACAGATGAAGACAATGATTGTAGTTCATAGAAAACCATTATCTAGGCTTGACCCTGACTGGTCTGTTCACTCCCTTTCCAGCTGGCGTCTGACACACACAATCTCCTGCTATTGTCTGACCCTAGAAACAGGGACAAAGCATTCCTCGACCAAGGTCATAGAAGATCTGTTCTCAGGGACGGTGTACCAGACACTATGCCCTGAAGACAGTCCATGATCCACCAAGTACTTGTCTGCGATAAGATGAAGCTGTTTTTTGGCTGACAGATGCTGATACCTGACTCGGTGTGCTTGGTGTGTGTATGTTTGTGTGTGTGTGTGTGTGTGTGTGTGTGTGTGTGTGTGTGTGTGTGTGTGTGTGTGTGTGTGTGTGTGTGTGTGTGTGTGTGTGTGTGTGTGTGTGTGTGTGTGTATGTGTATGTATGTGTGTGTGTACGTGTGTGCCTGCCTGTGTCTATAGTGCATGTATACAGAGCAGTTCCTCTTGTACAGAGACATGTCTTGATAAATACCCCAGATGAGCAATATACTTCCTGTGTGCTGGTGACATCACACAACAGCTGAACCATTCAACAAACACTACAAGACATTCTAGAACGGATTCCCGGGACAACTCACTGTGACCTTACATTATTTTAACAGCAACAGTTCTAACCTATACCGTTTTATCATCTATACTTTCTACAGTTAGATGTACAGTAGGCCTCATCATGTTTCGTCTTCATATGTAGGGTTGCTATTAGTAGCTAGCTAACTTGCTTTGGCTAATGTTAGCTAGCTATTAGCTGTTAGCTGCTGCTGTGTACAAGGGGATTGTTTTTAAGAGAAACTCACATCTACTACTATGAGAGATAGTACTCCCTTATTTCTGCTTATCACCTGTTAGAAAATGACAACAATGCCTTCATTTTGAGAGACTCATTACTAAGCACTTCCCCACACAAAACACATTGTTGGCGCTCCTCGTTATTTCTCAAAGTTTGTATGAAACTCATGGCTATATGAGCTGGGTCAGAAATTGTGGCCATTCAAGACAAAGATGAGAAAAGCACAGAGATATCCTAGGTGAAAACCTGCTCCAGAGCGCTCAGGACCTCAGACTGGGGTGAAGGTTCAGCTTACAACTGGACAACAACCCTAAGCACACAGCCAAGACAATGCAGGAGTGGTTTCAGGACTTTGACGTCTCTAAATGTCCTTGAGTGGCCCAGCCAGAGCCCGGACTCTGGAGAGACCAGAAAATACTGTAGCTGTGCAGCAACACTCCCCATCCAACCTGAAAGAGCTTGAGAGGATCTGCGAAGAAGAATGGGAGAAACTCCCCAAATACAGGTGTGACAAGCTTGAAGCGTCATACCCAAGAAGACTTGAGGCTGTAATCGCTGCCAAAGGTGCTTCAACAAAGTACTGAGTAAAGGGTCTGAATACTAATGTAAATGTGAAATTTCCGTTTTTATTTTTAATAAATTAACAAACATTTCTAAAAACAAGTTTTTATGGGATATTGTGTCATTATGGGGTATTGAGTCATTATGGGGTATTGAGTCATTATGGGGTATTGAGTCATTATGGGGTATTGAGTCATTATGGGGTATTGAGTCATTATGGGGTATTGTATCATTATGGGGTATTGTGTCATTATGGGGTATTGTATCATTATGGGGTATTGTATCATTATGGGGTATTGAGTCATTATGGGGTATTGTATCATTATGGGGTATTGTGTCATTATGGGGTATTGAGTCATTATGGGGTATTGAGTCATTATGGGGTATTGAGTCATTATGGGGTATTGAGTCATTATGGGGTATTGTGTCATTATGGGGTATTGTATCATTATGGGGTATTGTATCATTATGGGGTATTGAGTCATTATGGGGTATTGTATCATTATGGGGTATTGTGTCATTATGGGGTATTGAGTCATTATGGGGTATTGAGTCATTATGGGGTATTGAGTCATTATGGGGTATTGAGTCATTATGGGGTATTGTATCATTATGGGGTATTGTGTCATTATGGGGTATTGAGTCATTATGGGGTATTGAGTCATTATGGGGTATTGTATCATTATGGGGTATTGTGTCATTATGGGGTATTGAGTCATTATGGGGTATTGTGTCATTATGGGGTATTGAGTCATTATGGGGTATTGAGTCATTATGGGGTATTGAGTCATTATGGGGTATTGAGTCATTATGGGGTATTGAGTCATTATGGGGTATTGTATCATTATGGGGTATTGTGTCATTATGGGGTATTGTGTCATTATGGGGTATTGTATCATTATGGGGTATTGAGTCATTATGGGGTATTGTATCATTATGGGGTATTGTGTCATTATGGGGTATTGAGTCATTATGGGGTATTGAGTCATTATGGGGTATTGAGTCATTATGGGGTATTGTATCATTATGTGGTATTGAGTCATTATGGGGTATTGTGTGTAGATTGATGAGGAGAAAAAAACGATTAATCAATTTTAGAACAAGTCTGTAACGTAACAAAACGTGGAAAAAGTCAACGGGTCTGAATACTTTCCGAAAGCATTGTAGATGATATGAGAGCATGTGACTACTGGGGCTGAAGCCTTCAACTCTAAGAGACATGTGACAAGAGCGAACACACACACACACTCTTTGATTCTATGAGACAGTTAGTTTTTGCTTCTCCTCTGGTACTTGGCTTCAGACACATCAGATTAGTGGAGAGCATTAAGAGGACCAAGTAAAGAAGAAGCTTTAGTGAGAAAAGCTGTTTGCAAACAATAAATACTGTATATTCAGTGGTTATGTACAAACTATTTATATCTAGTGAATAATATATGTTGTGAAATTCCCTGGGGTTTTATAAACTACACCACTGTATTCATGACTCCTCCAAGTTGCAGTAGTTGATCGTGGTTAAGGACAGAGACAATGACCATGTGACGGGTCAGGTTGGATTTGGAACTATGCCTTTTAATTTCACAGGTCAAACCTCCCACCCACACACCCACACACAAACATATATACGCCGACACGCCAGCACGCAAAAATACACACCACACACCCACATCTCTCTTCCCACTCTCCGCCTCTCCCTCATGCCTCCCCCTCGTCCCCCTCTTTCTCCTCCCCCTCCTCCCTTCTCATCCCCCTCAATCCAACAAGCCCAGTGAGGTCACAGCCCAGCCACACAGTTACCCAGGCAACGCTTAATTGCTTTGCCCTGTCAAAATGGCACAGCAATGTTTTCTTTCATCATTGTCTGTCCTCTGATAGGCTAGATCATTTTAATTTCATCAGCCTACAGTAGTATATATACAACTCATTTTTCAACCACTCCACAGATTTCATGTTAACAAACTATAGTTTTGGCAAGTCGGTTAGGACATCTACTTTGTGCATGGCACAAGTAATTCTTCCAACAATTGTTTACAGACAAATTATTTCACTTATTATTCACTATATAACCATTCCACTGGGTCAGAAGTTGACTGTGCCTTTAAACAGTTTGGAAAATTCCAGATTATTATTATTTTTTGACATAATTTGAGTCAATTGAAGGTGTACCTGTGGATGTATATCAAGGCCTACCTTCAAACTCAGTGCCTCCTCGCTCGACATCATGGAATAATCACAAGAAATCAGCCAAGACCTCAGAAAAAAAATGGTAGACCTCCACAAGTCTGGTTCATCCTTGGGAGCAATTTACAAAAGGTACCACATTCATCTGTACAAACAATAGTACGTAATTATAAACACCATGGGACCACGCAGCCGTTGTACAGCTCAGGAAGGAGACGCATTATGTCTCCTAGAGATGAATGTACTTTGGTGCGAAAAGTGCAAATCAATCCCAGAACAACAGCAAAGGACCTTGTGAAGATGCTGGAGGAAACAGGTACAAAAGTATCTATATCCACAGTAAAACGAGTCCTATATCGAACAAGGAAGAAGCCACTGCTCCGAAACCGCCATAAAAAAGCCAGACTACGGTTTGCAACTGCACATGTGGACAAAGATCATACTTTTTGGAGAAATATCCTCTGGTCTGATGAAACTAAAATAGAACTGTTTGGCCATAATGACCATTGTTATGTTTGGAGGAAAAAGGGGGAGGCTTGCAAGCCGAAGAACACCATCCCAAACGTGAAGCACGGGGGTGTCAGCATCATGTTGTAGGGGTGCTTTGCTGCAGGAGTGACTGGTGCACTTCACAAAATAGATGGCATCATGAGGAAGCAAAATTATGTGGATATATTGAAGCAACATCTCAAGACATCAGTCAGGAAGATAAAGCTTGGTCGCAAATGGGTCTTGCAAATGAACAATGCACCCCAAGCATACTTCCAAAGTTATAGCAAAACGGCTTAAGGACAACAAAGTCAAGGTATTGGAGTGGCCATCACAAAGCCCTGACCTCAATCCTATAGAACATTTGTGGGCAGAACTGAAAAATCGTGTGTGAGCAAGGAGGCCTACAAACCTGACTCAGTTACACCAGTTCTCTCAGGAGGAATGGGCCATAATATTGTCGGAAGCTTGTGGAAGGCTATCTGAAACGTTTGACTCAAGTTAAACAATTTAAAGGCAATGCTACCAAATACTAATTGAGTGTATGTAAACTTCTGACCCACTGGGAATGTGATGAAATAAATAAAAGTTTAAATAAATAATTCTCTCTACTATTATTCTGACATTTCACATTCTTAAAATTATGTGGTGAACTAAACTGATCTAAGACAGGGAATTTTTACTAGGATTAAATGTCAGGAATTGTGAAAAACAGAGTTTAAATATATTTGGCTAAGGTGTATGTAAACGTCTGTCAGGCTCTGGCCATAGAGAAGCCCATTGCTTCTCTATGTAGCCATGGTCAGAGTCTGACAGGTCTATCATTTCTGGGTCTAGTGGTGGTTTGTGTGGGATCCAAATTAGAGGCAGCTGCACCGCATTGTCTCTAATTAGGGATCCTACATATGTTTGTATGTTTCCACACCGGGGCTGTGGGTCATTATGTATGTATATATCTATGTCACAGTGATAACGTAGGTGCGTTTTCTGATATCGGGTTTACTTTGTATATTTAGTGTCTGTGCAAAGTAAGTGTGTTTCCGTGTTCTGATATCGGGTTTACTTTGTATATTTAGTGTCGGTGCAAAGTAAGTGTGTTTCCGTGTTCTGATATCGGGTTTACTTTGTATAGTTCGTCATTTTTGTATTTATCTATTAAAACAAATGTCGAACTTCAACTGCGCTGCGCCTTGGTCTCTCAGCGTCCCGACTCGTGACAACGTCCGACTTCAACCGTATATATATATATATATAACAATCTCAGCTGTAGTGTACCAGGATAATGCGTAGCCTTAGCAGTGGAAGCATTTGTTTTTCATTCAAAACTTACCATTGTGCATTCATTTGGATTGTAAACATCTCTCACCAGAACCATTGACTCAAAATATAAGTTTCTCGTACAATGTCATGAGAACATATGGTTTAATCACCAAATCTATTTTTAGGGGTATCATAAAATGGCTGTTTGATAGACACTTTTATCCATAGCTACATTTAAGTACACTAATGACTAATGAGATGCTTGTCGAAGATCTCATTCCAAAACCATGGGCATTAATATGGAGTTGGTCCCCCATTTGTTGCTATAACAGCCTCCACTATTCTGGGAAGGCTTTCCACTAGAGGCTGGAACATTGCTGTGGGGACTTGCTTCCATTAAGCCTCAAGAGCATGAGTGAGGTCGGGCACTGATGTTGGGCGATTAGGTCTGGCTCGCAGTCGGTGTTCCAATTTATCCCAAAGGTGTTTAATGGGGGTTGAGGTCAGGGCTCTGTGCAGGCCAGTCAAGTTCTTCCACACCGAACTCGATTACCATTTTCTGTATGGACCTCGCTTCGTGCACAGGGTATTGTCATACTGAAACAGGAAAGGGCCTTCCTAAAACTGTTGCCACAAAGTTGGAAACACATAATCCTCTAGAATGTCATTGTATGCTGTAGCGTTAAGATTTCCCTTCGCTGAAACTAAGGGGCCTGAACCATGAAAAACAGCCCCACACTATTATCCTCCTCCACCAAACTTTACAGTTGGCACTATGCATTCGGGTAGGTAGCGTTCTCCTGGCATCCGCCAAACCCAGATTATTTTGTCAGACTGCCAGATGGTGAAGCGTGATTCATCACTCCAGAGAACGCATTTTCACTGCTCCAGAGTCCAATGGCGGAGAGCTTTAAAATCAAATCAAATTTTATTGGTCACACACACATTGCAGATGTTGTTGCAGGTGTAGTGAAATGCTTGTTTTCCTAACTCAGTACAGTACAGTAATATCTAACAATTCACAACAATACACACAAATCTAAAAGTAAAAGAATTAAGAAATATATAAATATTAGGACGAGTAGAATAGAATACAGTATATACATAAAGCAGTATGTAAACATTAGTAAAGCAACTAGTGTTGCATTATTAAAGTGGCCAGTGATTCTAAGTCTATGTATTTAGGGCAGCAGCCTCTAAGGTGCAGGGTTACGTAACCGGATTGTAGCCGGCTAGTGATGGGTGTTTAACAATCTGATGGTCTTGAGATTGAAGCTGCTTTTCAGTCTCTCGGTCCCAACTTTGATGCACTTGTACTGACCTTGCCTTCTGGTGTATAGCGGGGTGAACAGGCCATGGCTTGGGTGGCTGAGGTCGTTGATTATCTTTTTGGCCTTCCTGTGACATCGGTCCGGTAGGTGTCCTGGAGTGCAGGCAATTTAACTTCCTCCTGAGGTTGAAGATTCACTGTTGCACCACTCCAGGCGACACTTGGCATTGCATTTGCTGATCTTAGGCTTGTGTGCGGCTGCTAGGTCATGGAAAACCATTTCATGAAGCTCCCAACAAACAGTTCTTGGGCTGATGTTGCTTCCAGAAGCAGTTTGGAATTCGTTAGTAAGTGTTGTGCTTCAGCATTCGGCAGTCCTGTTCTGTGAGCTTGTGTGGCTTGTGTGGCCATTTCCACTTCACAATAACAGCACTTACAGTTGACCGGGGCAGCTCTAGCAGGGCAGAAATTTGACAAATTGACTTGTTGGAAAGGTGGCACATTAAAAGTCACTGAGCTCTTCAGTAAGGTCATCCTACTGCCAATGTCTATGGAGATTGCATGGCTGTGTCCTCGATTTTATACACCTGTCAGGAATGGGTTTGGCTGAATCCACTAATTTGAAGGGGTGTCCATATACTCTTGTATATACAGTGCATTTGGAAAATATTCAGACCTCTTGACTTTTTCCACATTTTGAAACGTTATTCTAAAATTGGTGAATTCATTTTTTTTTTTTTTGGGGGGGGGCAAATATTACATTTGCATAAGTATTCAGACCCTTTACTCAGTACTTTGTTGAATCATCTTTGGCAGCGATTTCAGACTTGAGTCTTCTTGGGTTTGATGCTACAAGCTTGGCACACCTGTATTTGGAGAGTTTCTCCCATTCTTCTCTGCAGATCCTCTTAAGCTCTGTCAGGATGGATGGGGAGCATTGCTGCACAGCTATTTTCAGGTCTCTCCAGAGATGTTAGAACGGGTTCATGTCCGGGCTCTGGCTGGGCCTCTCAAGGACATTGTCCCGAAGCCACTCCTGTATTGTCTTGGTTGTGTGCTTAGGGTCGTTGTCCTGTTGGAAGGTGAACCTTTGCCCCAGTCTGAGGTCCTGAGTGCTCTGGAGCAGGCTTTCATCAAGGATCTCTCTGGACTTTGCTCATCTTTGTCTTGATCCTGACTAGTCTCCTGGTCCCTGCGACTGAAAAACATCCCCACAGCATGATGCTGCCACCACCATGCTTCACCGTAGGGATGGTGCAAGGTATCCTCCAGGCATGATGCTTGGCATTCAGGCCAAAGTGTTCAATCTTGGTTTTATCAGAACAGAGAATGTTATTTCTCATGGTCTGAAAGTCCTTCAGGTGTCTTTTGGCAAACTCCAATCGCGCTGTCATGTGCCTTTTACTGAGGAGTGGCTTCCGTCTGGCCACTCTACCATAAAGGCCTGATTGGTACACTGTCGTACACATCGATCCTAAGCATCCCAAACATGCTAAATGGGTGACATGTCTGGCATGCAGGCCATGGAAGAACTGGGACATGTGACATGGGGCTGTGCATTATCGTGCTGAAACATGAGGCACTCTGTTCACCACGTTGACATCAGCAAACCGCTCGCCCACACAACGCCATACACACTGTCTGCCATCTGCATGGTACAGTTGAAACCGGGATTCATCCATGAAGAGCACACTTCTCCAGCATGCCAGTGGCCATCGAAGGTGAGCATTTGCCCACTGAAGTCGGTTAAGACGCCGAACTGCAGTCAGGTCAAGACACTGGTGAGGAGGACGAGCACGCAGATGAGCTTCCAGATGAGCTTCCCCAGCTCTGGTGGACATTCCTAAAGTCAGCATATCAATTGCATGCTCCCTAGAAACTTGTGACATCTGTGGCATTGTGTTGTGTGACAAAACTGCACATTTTAGAGTGGTCTTTCATTTTGTAATGATCATGCTGTTTAATCAGCTTCTTGATATGCCACACCTGTCAGGTGGATGGATTATCTTGGCAGAGGAGAAATGCTCACTAACAGGGATGTAAACACATTTTTGCTCCAAATTTGAGAGAAATAAGGGATATTTTATTTCAGCTCATGAAACATGGGACCAACACTTTGCGTTAATATTTTTGTTTAAGATATGAAGCAACAACATGGTTTACGACACCTTAAACAAGGCAGCGAAAAGACGAGTGACCCAGGGATGTGTGTGCTTTGGGGACCTTTAACAGAATGTGACTGGCAGAATGAGTGATGTATGTGGAGGATAAGGGCTGCAGTAGATATCTCAGATAGTGGGGAGTGAGGCCTAAGAGGGTTTTATAAATAAGCATCAACCAGTGGGTCTTGCTCCAGGTATACAGAGATGACCAGTTTACAGAGGAGTATAGAGTGCAGTGATGTGTCCTATAAGGAGCATTGGTGGCAAATCTGATGGCTGAATGGTAAAGAACATCTAGCCGCTCAAGAACACCCTTACCTGCCGATCTATAAATTATATTTCTACTATTTCCCTTAAAACCTCTTAAGGATCGGACCCTTTTTTTCAATTTTTGCCTAAAATGACATACACAAATCTAACTGCTTGTAGCTCAGGACCTGAAGCAAGGATATGCATGTTATTGATACCATTTGAAAGGAAACACTTTGAAGTTTGTGGAAATGTGAAATTAATGTAGGAGAATATAACACATTAGATCTGGTTAAAGATAATACAAATCCCATCATCTTTGAAATGCAAGAGAAAGGCCATCATATCACGTAGGAGTCTAGGTGCAATATAGATTTGTGCAAAGTTTTAGACTGATCCAATGAACCATTGCATTACTGTTCAAAATGTTGTATCAAGTCTGCCCAAATGTGCCTAATAGGTTTATTGATACATTTTCAAGTACATACTGTAACTGTGCACAAACAATAGCATGGCGTTCTTTCACTGTAATAGCTACTGTAAATTGGACAGTGCAGTTAGATTAACAAGAATTTAAGCTTTCTGTCCATATAAAATATGTTTATGTCCTGTGATATTTTCTTGTTACTTACGACGTCATGCTAATCACACCAGTGCACGTTAGCTCAACCGTCCCGAGGTTGGGAAACGATCCTGTAGAGGTAAAAAAATCGATATTCTAACCTTAACCCTAACCTCAACCACATTGCTAAATTTATGCCTAACCCTCATTTTAAATTAGGACAAATCTTTCTTATGATATAGCCAAATTTTACGCTTTACAGATGTAGACTGTCTGTAGCTACAGATTGGATTAGATTCAGGCCTGTGACGTTACGGTTTGTTGCTCCTAGTTCACAGTATTAGTCGGACTCAGACAAGAGAATACACTTGTATGAGCTACGAACTAACTTGCAATTCCGACTTGTAGGCTAACTAACGTTAGCTAGCCTGTAGCTAGCTAGCTAGCCTGCCTTGCTAGCATTATCAGATTATAATTCTACATAACCAGCAGTATCTAGACAATTCACAATAAATGTGTATGATCTACGACCTAACTATGTTGTAATGTAGTAGCTAGCTTGCTAGTTATCTACGTTAGCTAAACTAGCAATAACATTATCGAATGTCGTTAGCTAGGTTATAGAAGCGAGATCATCATATTCCAGTATATCTGATTGTACCACTACCGGTCGTTGCACATCAAGCTGGCGTTACTGTTGCAGACTGGAGGACCGATGAACTCCAACCACTTATACCGCATACTAGAGTCCTTCAGCAGGGAATTCAAACCATAGAACTTTGGCTGTGGAGGATTGGTCATTCTGTATAGGGCTTTTCAGTCTGTCGTCCTTTGAACGCGTTGGGGTCGATGAAACAAAGGAGCCCCATTCAAAGTGAAGTGGGCGGAGGGGCGATTTGCAGGTGGAGCTTGGCCAAAGGAGGCATGAATTGTTGTCCAAAATAGAATCCAAACCCAACCTTCATTTACTCATTGTGACGCACTGAGGTTCTAAACTTTGTTTTAAATGAGACAAATTTTGACAAAATAATAAATGTTTCTGACTCATATCAATGCCACATAAGCCATTTTCAAAGGGATTAGTTGTTTTTTAGGGGCAGTCTCTCTTTAAAAAAATAGACATCGATGACAGAGGCACGCCTTGCGTCCGGTACATCCAACATATTATACAACGTTACCTGGTCCCTTGACCCAAATGTGCACCCCTTTGTAGGCAATGCAATGTCAACGAGATCTTATGTTAGGCTCCTAGAGGAGAGCGCTGAGAGGGCTGAGGGGAAGACAGAATAAAGGCAGGTTCACAGTAGGTGACAGTGAATTTATGATGCGGAGAGACAGAGAGCTAGAGAGGCACCGGGGGTCCGTGACAGTTGGGTCCAGTTATGGATGAGCCTTGCATGATGATAGCAGCACAGGGTGTGGGGGGAAATTCAATTTACTTTCACCAGGATTTTTTAAGAGTATAGCAAATTATTTATATTAAGGTGCAGGGGCTGGAGAGAGAGAGAGGGGGGGGGGGGGAGAAAGTGAGAGAGAGAGAGAGAGAGAGAGAGAGGGGGGGGGGAGAAGAGAGAGAGAGAGAGAGGGAGAGAGAGAAGGAGAGAAGAGAGAGTGGGAGAAAGAGAAAGAGAGAGAGAGAAATAGAGAGATAGAGAGAAAGAGAGAGAGAGTAGGAGAGAGAGAGAGAGAGAGAGGGGGGGGGAGAAAGTGAGAGAGAGAGAGAGAGAGAGAAGGAGAGAAGAGAGAGTGGGAGAAAGAGAAAGAGAGAGAGAGAAATAGAGAGATAGAGAGAAAGAGAGAGAGAGTAGGAGAGAGAGAGAGAGAGAGAGAGGGGGGGGGAGAAAGTGAGAGAGAGAGAGAGAGAGAGAGAGAGAGAGAGAGAGAGAGAAGGAGAGAAGAGAGAGGGGGAGAAAGAGAAAGAGAGAGAGAGAAATAGAGAGATAGAGAGAAAGAGAGAGAGAGTAGGAGAGAGAGAGAGAGAGAGAGAGAGAGAGAGAGAGAGAGAGAGAGAGAGAGAGAGAGAGAGAAGGAGAGAAGAGAGAGGGGGAGAAAGAGAAAGAGAGAGAGAGAGTAGGAGAGAGAGAGAGAGAGAGAGAGAGAGAGAGAGAGAGAGAGAGAGAGAGAGAGACTTTATTGATCCCTGAGGGAACATTTCTTCGTCAAGCAGCTACGAAAAAACACAGCAGGTGCAAAATGCCAGAACTAAAATACACAAAAGACAGATCAACATACTGGGCTGTGACCTTTCTTAGCTAAATGCACCTTATTGGGTTGATATCACCAATGAGTACATGAACACCTGACATCTAGATCAGAACAGAGCAAAGGAGATTCTCACAACAGAACATGCATGTTTAGTCTGCTCTATAGGATAATACAAAATACTGACTGACTATGTTACCAACATGGAGGAACAGTACTGAAGGAGAATCTCACCATAGGACAGGGACATCCAGCTGTGTTTAGTCTGTCGCAGAAGAAAAGACAAGAGGTCTGCGATACTAACTGAAAATAACATTCCTATCCGTGGCATAGCATGATGATTCAAACCATTACAACCTCGGTTTAGTCTGCTGTACATGAGAAATTCTTATATTTCTCACAACACTGAAAATACTATTTCTGTCCATGGCATTGCCTGATAATGACAATGAGCTCAGACCAACTCAGTCCTTAGTGTAGTCTGCTGTACAGGAGAAGCACATGAGAATGTGCAGGTGATGTTATATTATACCAGAACACACTGACCATGACCTTACTCTGCTGCTAGACGATAACAAAGGAGAAAACTGAAAGAAAAATTACTATTTTTCCAAGCTTCAAGTTTTCACTTTTATCCCACACATCACAATGAAAATGAGTGCGTGGTATTGTCATGTTTGTAAAAGCTGCTTTAAAAGCAACACAAGGCTAAAATTCAGTCTACTGTTTTTGTTTTGTTTTATGCGGAAGCTTGATATTTGAGCGTTCTAATCGATTGGACATTCATTCATAATTTATTACAACATCTATGTGCTTTCAGATGTCAAACTAAGATTCAGCCATCAGACCTTATGCAACATTGAATAAAGTGCCTGGTGTTTTGCACCAAGTGGGAATGTAAGGGAAAGGAATGTGGTGGTGTTTGGGTAATAACTGCTGGTCTAGCTGATTTAAATCAAGGACATGGGGAGGTATGGCACCTCCCTATAACACAAACAAACACAGACTGTTATGAGTTACAGAAGGTCAGACACAAGATTACTCTGTGTAGGTCTCTGCCTTGGTATAAAAAAACAGCCTTAACAACCGCCTGGTTAAAAACATTAAAATGCAATTACTAGAATGTCAGACAGGCTGTGTCCCTGTGCCCTGGCTGTCTCTATAACATTCTACAACACCTTGTTCTAACCTTGGTTAAAGAACCTGTACAACATTCTACAACACCTTGTTCTAACCTTGGTTAAAGAACCTGTACAACATTCTACAATAGTCAACAGTGAAGAGGCAACTCCGGGATGCTGGTCTTCTAGACAGAGCCATATCTCAGACTGGCCAATAAAAAGAAAATATTAAGATGGGCAAAAGAACACAGACACTGGACAGAGGGAGATTGGAAAAAAGTGTGCCAGCATCCCAGAGTCACCTCTTCACAACTGACGTTGAGACTGGTGTTTTGCTGGTACTATTTAATGAAGTTGAGGACAGTTGAGGACTTGTGAGGCGTCTGTTTCTCAAACTAGACACTAATGTACTTGTCCTCTTGCTCAGTTGTGCACCGGGGCCTCCCACTCCTCTTTCTATTCTGGTTAGAGCCAGTTTGTGCTGTTCTGTGAAGGGAGTAGTACACAGCGTTGTACGAGATCTTCAGTTTCTTGGCAATTTCTTGCATGGAATAGCCTTCATTTCTCAGAACAAGAATAGACTGACGAGTTTCAGAAGAAAGTTCTTTGTTTCTGGCCATTTTGAGCCTGTAATCGAACCCACAAATGCTGATGTACAGATACTCAACTAGTCTAAAGAAGGACAGTTGTATTGCTTCTTTAATCAGCACAACAGTTTTCAGCTGTGCTAATATAATTGCAAAAGGGTTTTCTAATAATCAACTAGCCTTTTAAAATGGTAAACTTGGATTAGCTAACACAACGTGCCATTGAAACACAGGAGTGATGGTTGCTGATAATGGGCCTCTGTACACCTATGTAGATATTACATTAAAAATCAGCCATTTCCAGCTACAATAGTCATTTACAACATTAGCAATGTCTACACTGTATTTCTGATAAATCTGATGTTATCTTAATGGACAAACAATGTGCTTTTCTTTCAAAAATCAGGACATTTCTAAGTGACCCCAAACAACTTGGTCGAAAACATTTAAACTCAGTTTAATTCCTGACATTTAATCCTAGTAGAAATTCCCTGTTTTAGGTCAGTTAGGATCACCACTTTATTTTAAGAATGTGAGATGTCAGAATAATAGTAGAGAGAATTATTTATTTTAGCTTTTATTTCTTTCATCACATTCCGAGTGGGTCAGAAGTTTTACATACACTCAATTAGTATTTGGTAGCATTGCCTTTAAATTGTTTAAATTGGGTGAAACTCTTTGCTCGACATCATGGGAAAATCAAAAGAAATCAGCCAAGACCTCAGAAAAACAATTGTAGACCTCCACAAGTCTGGTTCATCCTTGGGAGCAATTTCCAAACGCCTGAAGGTACCACGTTCATCTGTACAAACAATAGTATGCAAGTATAAACACCATGGGACCACACAGCCGTCATACCACTCAGGAAGGAGACGCGTTCTGTCTACTAGAAATGAATGTACTTTGGCGCGAATCAATCTCAGAACAACAGCAAAGGACCTTGTGAAGATGCTGGAGGAAACAGGTGCAAAAGTATCTATATCCACAGTAAAACCAGTCCTATATCGACATAACCTGATAGGCAAACTCACCAAGAAAGAAGCCACTGCTCCAAAACCGCCATAAAAAAGTCAGACTACGGTTTGCAACTGCAAGCCGAGGAACACCATCCCAACCGTGAAGCACGGAGGTGGCAGCATCATGTTGTGGGGGTGCTTTGCTGAAGGAGGGACTGGTGGTCTTCACAAAATAGATGGCATCATGAGGAAGGAAAATAATGTGGATATATTGAAGCAACATCTCAAGACATCAGTCAGGAAGTTAAAGCTTGGTCACAAATGGGTCTTCCATTTGGACAATGACCCCAAGCATACTTCCAAAGTTGTGGCAAAATGGCTTAAGGACAACAAAGTCAAGATATTGGAGTGGCCATCACAAAGCCCTGACCTCAATATTATTGAAAAATTGTGGGCAGAACTGAAAAAGTGTGTGCGAGCAAGGAGGTCTACGAACCTGACTCAGTTACACCAGTTCTGTCAGGAGGAATGGGCCAAAATTCACCCAACTTATTGTCGGAAGCTTGTGGAAGGCTGCCCGAAACGTTTGACCCAAGTTAAACAATTTAAAGGCAATGCTACCAAATTATAATTGAGTGTATGTGAACTTCTGACCCACTTGGAATGTGATGAAAGAAATAAAAGCTGAAATAAATCATTCTCTCTACTATTATTCTGACATTTCACATTCTTAAAATAAAGTGGTGATCCTAACTGACCTAAAACAGGGAATTGTTACTAAGATTAAATGTCAGGAATTGTGAAAAACTGAGTTTAAATGTATTTGGCTAAGGTGTATGTAAACTTCAGACTTCAACTGTATATATATAATTACTAGAATGAACAAAGCTCCTCAGACCATGGACATTTGACTGGTACACTTTTGGGTAGAGATTATATTTCTATGGTAAAAAAAACTTTTAGAACTCACACTTTCCAAACACCCTGTTCTGATCATTTTTACCCAGGCCAGAGTATTGAATGTTCAGTCTATTCAGAGAGATTTATATTAGGACTGATTGGTACAGGGAGAGATAGGTTAAGAGCCTCTTCATCCATGCGTTCATAATGAATGGTGGTCCTAGTCCTCACTAAATAAAAGACAGACAGCTCTAGGACAGAGGCACACAGAGTTGTTGTTGTGAGGAAGGAATGAGGGCATTTTGGAGCCAGTATTTTAAGTTTCTTTGCAATTGAACCTTAGAAATGACAATTTTATCCTCATATCTTCCAGTGCTGCATCCTTATGGAGTGAGGTATACCCAATGTCTGTAATGTATTTCAGCTCCCTGCCTGGTTGTAAGTCAACAACCTTCTCAATAGTCTCCATACTATAGACATTAGTGATATGCAGTAAAGACCATGGGGATCCATGGTGTTCTAGGCACTACTTCCACTCCATAGCTTAGCACAGGACATAAACCAAGTTCAATTATGCTATGTATGAGATCTCACCCACCGTAGATTGCAACGGTTTTATCGGAAATTCAATGTAAAAATTAACAGAATAATTGGTCAATCCGAAGCTGTGATTAGTTTGGTGAGAATTCATTAGCTACTGCAGTAAACACTACACTTTTTTACACAGTTTGTTGGTCATTTTCTGTTTAGAAATATGAAAACAGTTGATGCTTAGTGATCTAGACTTTAAGATGAGGGGTGTGTTCAGTAGGGCTGTTTCACTCTCCCCCACTTTTCAGTAGATGATACCGACAAAACACTAAACACAAAATAAACACACTAAACACACACTGAACACACACTAAACCTACTAAACACACGCTGAAAACACTTAACACACTAAACACACACAACACACTAAACACACACAACACACTAAACACACACAACACACTAAACACACACAACACACTAAACACACACTAAAAACACTGAACACACACTAAACCTACTAACCCACTAAACACACACAACACACTAAACACACACAACCCACTAAACACACACTAAAAACACTGAACACACACTAAACCTACTAACCCACTAAACACACACTAAACACACTAAACACACACTAAACCTACTAACCCACTAAACACACACTAAACACACTAAACACACACTAAACACACTAAACACACACTAAACACACTAAACACACACTAAACACACTAAACACACACTAAACACACTAAACACACACTAAACACACTAAAGACTCACTAAACACACTAAACACACTAAACACACTAAACACACTAAACACACTAAACACACTAAACCTACTAACCCACTAAACACACTAAACACACACTAAACACACTAAACACACACTAAACACACTAAACACACACTAAACACACTAAACACACTAAACACACTAAACACACTAAACACACACTAAACACACTAAACACACTAAACACACTAAACACACTAAACACACTAAACACACTAATCACACTAAACACACTAAACACACTAAACACACTAAACCTACTAACCCACTAAACACACTAAACACACTAAACACACTAAACACACTAAACCTACTAACCCACTAAACACACTAAACCTACTAACCCACTAAACACACTAAACACACACTAAACACACTAAACACACTAAACACACTAAACACACTAAACACACTAAACACACTAAACACACACTAAACACACTAAACACACTAAACACACTAAACACACTAAACACACACTAAGCACACTAAACACACACACACACACACGGATAGACAGACAGACAGACAGACAGACAGACAGACAGACAGACAGACAGACAGACAGACAGACAGACAGACAGACAGACAGACAGACAGACAGACAGACAGACAGACAGACAGACAGACAGACAGACAGACAGACAGACAGACAGACAGACAGATAGATAGATAGATAGATAGATAGATAGATAGATAGATAGATAGATATATAGATAGATAGATAGATAGATAGATAGATAGATAGATAGATAGATAGATAGATAGATAGATAGATAGATAGATAGATAGATAGATAGATAGATAGATAGATAGATAGATAGATAGATAGATAGATAGATAGATAGATAGATAGATAGACAAACACACAATCAACATTATACAGATTTACCTGAGCCACAGAAGCACCCTGCGCTGTTCTACACTGTTATCATATCTGTGTGTGTGTGTGTGTGTGTGTGTGTGTGTGTGTGTGTGTGTGTGTGTGTGTGTGTGTGTGTGTGTGTGTGTGTGTGTGTGTGTGTGTGTGCACAGTTATAAAACTGTGATGCTTGTGCTGCTACTGCTGCTCAAAAGGCCAGCAGTTAAATTGAGGATGACATGTGTGAGAGAGAGAGAGAGAGAGAGAGAGAGAGAGAGAGAGAGAGGGAGAGAGAGAGAGAGAGCAAGCGACAGAGAGGGAGGAAGGGAGAGAGAGAGAGAGAGAGAGAGAGAGAGAGAGAGAGAGAGAGCAAGCGACAGAGAGGGAGGAAGGGAGAGGGAGAGAGAGAGAGAGAGAGAGAGAGAGAGAGAGAGAGAGAGAGAGAGAGAGGGAGAGAGAGAGAGAGAGCAAGCGACAGAGAGGGAGGAAGGGAGAGAGAGAGAGAGAGAGAGAGAGAGAGAGAGAGAGAGAGAGAGAGCAAGCGACAGAGAGGGAGGAAGGGAGAGGGAGAGAGAGAGAGAGAGAGAGAGAGAGAGAGAGAGAGAGAGAGAGGGAGGGAGGGCGAGAGAGAGAACAAGAGAGAGAGAGAGAGAGAGAGAGAGAGAGAGAGAGAGAGAGAGAGAGAGAGAGAGAGAGAGAGAGAGCAGTTTAATTCTCTCTGCTATGTCTTCTATTTTTTGTTGCTATACATGGTCTATGATGTAATGAAAAAGGACCTGTGTGCATAAACTTGAAGTAGTCTATCATGTCTCAACCTGGTCAGTTAAGAACAAATTCTTATAGTTATAATGAAGGCCTACACCAGCCAAACTTGGACGTCCTGGGGCCAATTGTGCGCCACCCTATGTGACTCCCAATCACGGCCAGTTGTGATACAGTCTGGGTTAGGTATTGATGTTGGGGGTCAGAGGTTTGAGCTGGAGGTTAGGGGTTAGGGATGGATGTTGGGGGTCAGAGGTTGGTGCTGGAGGTTAGGGGTTAGGAATGGATGTTGGGGGTCAAAGGTTGGTGCTGGAAGTTAGGGGTTAGGGATGGATGTTGGGGGTCTGAGGTTGGTGCTGGAGGTTAGGGGTTAGGGATGGATGTTGGAGGTCAGAGGTTGGTGCTGGAAGTTAGGGGTTAGGGATGGATGTTGGGGGTCTGAGGTTGGTGCTGGAGGTTGGGGTTTGGGGGTTGGGCATGGATGAGTACCAGCGTAGAATGGTGGACAAACTTTTATTCATCCATTTATTTAACCAGTCTTTTTAAGGGAGCCCTCGGCCCTGGATTGTATTGGTGTGGCCCAGAAGAAAGGCCTAGGGGTGTTGGGGGTTTCAGGGGTAGACTGGATGTGTAGTGGGGCCACCGGAGAATGATGGCTATCATGTCTCAGCACTCAGCAGACGCTGTCCAGCCCCCCTCCAACTTCCCCTGGAGCCCCCCTCTCCTGCCCAGCTGAACTCCCCTGCAGTCCGTCCCCTTTTTGCAATCTTCAAATATGAACATTCTATCATTAATGACCTCGAGGAGAACAGAGGATTTGATCCTAATTCAATCACCCTCAGGGCTATCATCCAATCACAATGATTATGCAAATATTAGAACTCTATCACTTTTTATCTCCACAGAACACTTTGGTATCCAGTTGCTATGCAACCATTTTTTTAAATCAGCAGACCCTCATGCTAAATCAGCAGACCCTCATGCTAAATCAGCAGACCCTCATGCTAAATCAGCAGACCCTCATGCTAAATCAGCAGACCCTCATGCTAAATCAGCAGACCCTCATGCTAAATCAGCAGACCCTCATGCTAAATCAGCAGACCCTCATGCAAGAACAGCAGCTGCTGCCTTGGCAAATATGAATTGATTGTTTGTCAATTAGGGTGTGCAGGTTGAAAACATGGTCTGTCGTACAGTAATTTGGTAAAAAGCCAATTTGACATTTGCTCAGGACATTGTTTTCACTGAGGAAATATAGGAGTCTGGAGAAGGTGCCAGCGCTGAGGATTACTTTCATTCATATGACCTGACTTAAGCTTACATTCTGAACGGATTGTGACATATCTTGTCACACTTCCTAGTGTTGTGATTCCTGACAGTGATCTGAGGGCCCAGAGGACAGTTACTATCCCCTAGACATCTATGTGTCTGGGGGATCTTTGAGGCCTGGTACTGAACGTGTCTGGGATGGACACTGGAGCACTTTCTCAATAGTCTTTCCTTGACGTGTCCATTCCTCCTGTCCTCACCTCCTTGTCAAAGCGTCAGAGGAAAGCAAGAAGAGGAAGACACATGGATCTAAGGACAACACGATATGAAGCTCAAGCTTCTTCATTCTTCCTGGCATGGAAAGCCTGAACGGCTTTTTATACCTTTGACTGATAAGTGATGGACAGATATTAATTTATGCTACCCTGTACTGAAACCCAAGGGGTCTCTCTCTATCACAAATATCTTATTTAATCTAGAGCCCTGGCTGGAGCCCTGGTTAGAGCCCTGGTTAGAGCCCTGGTTAGAGCCCTGGTTAGAGCCCTGGTTAGAGCCCTGGTTTGAGCCCTGGTTTGAGCCCTGGTTAGAGCCCTGGTTAGAGCCAAGAAAACTATACATTTTATTTGGTCCCAGGACATACCATGGATAGTTTTTTACAACTTAATTGAGTGAAGTCTGATGGTTGATTTGATATGGCTGTGTGTAGATGCCATGGGTTTTCATATTACAAAATTATTTTATCATCCAACTGAACCACAGTAACAGAGCTAGGGACTTAGCCAGGGGACGTAGGCAGGGGATGTAGCCAGGGGACGTAGCCAGGGGACGTAGGCAGGGGACGTAGCCAGGGGACGTAGCCTGGGGACGTAGCCTGGGGACGAAGCCTGGGGACGTAGCCTAGGGACGTAGCCTGGGAACATAGCCAGGGGATTGTAATGTAACCTAGAGGTTAGAGCGTTGGGCCAGGAACTGAAAGGTCGCTGTTTCAAAGAACCAACAAAGTGAAAAATCTGTCAATGTGCCCTTGAGCAAGGCACTTAAACTTAATTTGCTCTAGAGGTGCCGTACTACTATGGCTGACTCTGTAAAACAACACCTATCCAGTGTATATGACATTATACAATGGATGGGTCTAATCCTGGATGCTAAAATGTTAAAATGCCTATTTACTCTGTTACATCTGACTTTTCTCAGCCAGTCCAAATCATTCATCTGTTGGCATTATTTTTATGGATATATACAAAGAAATGTCAATTGAAAAATGGCTATTTTGCAGTATTTCCAGCTTCTTGAAGTGATTGTGTTAGCTGTGTTGTTGGCTAGCTCCTCTGAACAACAGTGTCCTGACGAGTGGCCATATTTTCTATGCTAGCCAAAATCTCACCTCATTAGCTCATTGTTATGGATGTATCCCAAAAATGTCACTAGAAAACAGCTTAAACAGATGCAAATGTGGCTATTTTGCTGTTATTCTGTCTGTCTTTTTGATTTGACTGTAAGATAGCTGTAGCCGGCTAGCTAGCAAGCAAGGGATAAGAACGTTGCCAGCCGGTATGGTAATGGAACATTTAGAACGAACGACTGGGTCGTGTCCATAGATACAGAACAAAAAGACTGAACGACTGGGTCGCGTCCATAGATACAGAACAAAAAGATTGAATGACTGGGTCGCGTCCATAGATACAGAACAAAAAGACTGAACAACTGGGTCGCGTCCATAGATACAGAACAAAAAGACTGAACGACTGGGTCACGTCTCTAGCAACCGAACCGATAGAACAAACGACCAGCCGGCTTAGGTAGCAACCCTAGATTTGTGTCGGGACTCCAGTATATCTTGTGGAAGGATTAAATAGTTGAATAAATTCATCAAAATATTTTAATTAAAATATGTCAATCATTATATGAATATGTTGGTAACCCATTGTATAAAAGTGATAATGCCCTTGAAGCCGCTGTTTGGAGGATATATTGGCATTACTTAAATATTACTTTGTTGTATTTTTATCAACTTTACTTTTAACCTATGTATGAATTAATAAAAGTAATAATAAATCCATAATAACTAAACAATACATTGGCTATATACACAGGGTACCTTAAGTTACATATTACTGACATATCCCTACAACTACATTGAGGTAGATTTTTTGTTGAAAATATAGAAGAAAGAAAATACATCCATGAATTTGTCTACCTTTTTATTCAACCAGGGCTGAAGCACCTTTTTATTCAACCAGGGCTGAAGCACCTTTTTATTCAACCAGGGCTGAAGCACCTTTTTATTCAACCAGGGCTGAAGCACCTTTTTATTCAACCAGGGCTGAAGCACCTTTTTATTCAACCAGGGCTGAAGCACCTTTTTATTCAACCAGGGCTGAAGCACCTTTTTATTCAACCAGGGCTGAAGCACCTTTTTATTCAACCAGGGCTGAAGCACACTCCTGTACGCTCCTGTTCTACTGCAATAACAATAGCTACATTTATTCGTTACTGAGAGCATGGAACTGTAGACCAATGAGAAACAATCTAATCAAGATCTCTAGGTTCTGAAATAACATGTTTGCTGCTGATGTGTGTTCCACAGTGTATCAATGGTATAATAATGCACCCTGTAATTTGCTATTGTCCCAACCCCCACCAGCCAGCGTCACTAAATTACTGAGGTTTTAGTATCAAACTTTTAGCACTTCCTGTCTGTGTGGGGGTTTCCATAGTAACCACAGGCACATAAAGAAAGTAGTCCCTGTCTGTTGGTGACCGTGGGTACTGAGACGAAGCGAGACGAGATGAAGCACTGATCAACTGCTCTATAAATCACCTTAACTTCTTCCCAAACAACAACATTAACACTTTTAATTAGTTAGAGAGAGAGTAGTGAATATATCTACACAGCACCTAGCTACATAACTAAAGCCCATCCAAGCCAAGGTCTCAGCCAGAGACAGAGTACTTCTTTTCACAGAGGTTTCACCTTCAATTAAATACATTTCTTCAGGAATATTCAACGTAAAAAATTACTCATCATTGGCAATATGTTGTGGGTCAAATCCTCACTTCTCTTCAATGTTTGTGTGAAGATTGAGGTCTGGGCTGGTGTGGTTACACATGTTCTATGGTTGTGAGGCAGGTTGGACGTACTGCCAAATTCTCTAAAACGGTAGAGAAATTAACATTCATTCTCTGGCAACAGCTCTGGTGGACATTCCTGCAGTCAGAATGCCAATTGCACGCTCCCTCAAAAGTTGAGACATTGGTGGGGTTGAGCGGTGAGGTGAGCGGTGAGTTGAGCGAGGGGGGTGAGCGGTGAGGTGAGCGGTGAGGTGAGCGAGGGGGTGAGCGGTGAGGTGAGGGGTGAGGTGAGCGGTGAGGTGAGCGAGGGGGTGAGCGATGAGGTGAGCGGTGAGGTGAGCGGTGAGGTGAGAGGTGACATCACTTTTACATGCTTTGGTAAACTTGATTTTGGGGCGGCAGGTAGCCCAGTGGTTAGAGTGTTGGGCCCATAACCGAAAGGTTGCTGGATCAAATCCCCGAGCTGACAAGGTAAAAATCTGTCGTTCTGCCCCTGAACAAGGCAGTTAACCCACTGTTCCTAGGCCGTCATTGAAAATAAGAATATGTTCTAAACTGACTTGCCTAGTAAAATAAAGGTAAAAAAAAAATAAACAAAATATTTAAAAAAATAAAATAAAAAAATGTATGTATATATATATATATAACTCTGAGTCTGAAACAGTCACTTAGAAGGGAAAATGAGCCCTAGAAAGTCCCCATCAGGGTATAGAGTGCCATTTGGGACTAAGACACTCATCACACACATCTCCAACTCAATCATCAAGTTTGGTAACAACACAACGGTGTTGAAAAAAATATCAAGTGTCAATGCCAGTAGAGAAAGAACAAAATAATATAAATTATGTAGAAGAACAATATCAATAACCATATGAGTGATACTGGTGATAGATGCGGTAGTTATATGCATACAATCAGGGGTAAAGTGGGTTGATGCTTGTACAGGCAGACCATCTATGGGAGGAAGGATGTCAGCGCTGAAACCAGGTCCCGACTGAGTCCAAATGCTCCTTGGCGACAACAACACCAGCCTCCAGAGCTATGAAGCTGTAAAACAGGAAATAACAAAAAACATTGAGAAGACTTTACAACCTTGCACAACATCAATTCACCTCCCAAGAATAACCTCATACAATGCAATGAAAATGATATTCAACTGAAGTGCTGGTACTGCTTGATCTGTGGCAGCAGCCTGAGGTACAGTGTCAGGTGTTGTTGCCTGCCATAGCTTTCCACCAGCACCGTACCATCCTGCAGTCCAACCAGCGGTGGGATGTTGACCCCCGTCACAGTGCTGTCCTTCACAATACCAGCAACCTCAGACAAAGTGTTCATGCTGGTCTTTCTGAAGCACAGGTCTGTCCACTAAAGTGTTTGTGTCCTTGGTGGTATCCTGGTAATAATATTGTATTATCCTCTGCATAGTTGTTGATGATATTAACCCCTTGCTGCAAGTCCTCATGCTTCAGGTGTAACTTGTTCTTGCCTGGGCCAGCTCTCTTTTAGATGGGAGGCATTAGACCACTTTATGAATGCACTGTATGTGGACATCTGCTCGTCAAACATCTCATTCCAAAATCATGGGCATTAATATGGAGTTGGTCCCCCTTTGCTGCTATAACAGCCTCCACTCTTCTGGGAAGACTTTCCACTAGATGTTGTAACATTAATGCAGGGACTTGCTTCCATTCAGCCATAAGAGCCTTAGTGAGGTCAGACGGTGATGTTGGACGATTAGGCCTGGCTTGCAGTCGGCGTTCCAAGATGGTGAAGCATGATTCATCACTCCAGAAAATGCATTTCCACTGCTCCATAGTCCAATGGCAGCGAGCTTCACACCCCTCCAGCCGACGCTTGGGATTGCGCATGGTGATCCTAGGCTAGTGTGCTGCTGCTCGGCCATGGAAATACATTACATGATGCTCACAAGGAACAGTTCTTGTGCTGACATTGATTCCAGAGTCAGTTTGGAACACATACTGCTGTATATATAGTGTATGAAGGGGTGTCCACATACTGCTGTATATATAGTGTATGAAGGGGTGTCCACATACTGCTGTATATATAGTGTATGAAGGGGTGTCCACATACTGCTGTATATATAGTGTATGAAGGGGTGTCCACATACTGCTGTATATATAGTGTGTGAAGGGGTGTCCACATACTGCTGTATATATAGTGTATGAAGGGGTGTCCCCATACTGCTGTATATATAGTGTGTGAAGGGTGTCCACATACTGCTGTATATATAGTGTGTGAAGGGGTGTCCACATACTGCTGTATATATAGTGTATGAAGGGGTGTCCACATACTGCTGTATATATAGTGTATGAAGGGGTGTCCACATACTGCTGTATATATAGTGTGTGAAGGGGTGTCCCCATACTGCTGTATATATAGTGTGTGAAGGGTGTCCACATACTGCTGTATATGTAGTGTGTGAAGGGGTGTCCACATACTGCTGTATATATAGTGTATGAAGGGGTGTCCACAT
>CM042409.1:2439176-2446676 GCA_023634145.1 Thymallus thymallus
AATTTTGGATATTTTAAAAGATTCTGAAAATGTCAATATATGCCTTCCTCGGCACTCACCTAAAAAATATGAAAAAATATTGCCCAGCACAAACTCATAATGCTCAGACCAAAGCACACTGCTCAGACCAAAGCACACTGCTCAGACCAAAGCATACTGCTCAGACCAAAGCACACTGCTCAGACCAAAGCACACTGCTCAGACCACTGTGCCACGTCAGTTCACAATGCTCTAGTAAGCCGGGAGAATACTTGATGATAATTGATGATACTTGCCCTAACCGGGAAGTGAGGGAGAAGCCAAACTGCTATCATGCCAGGGTGATTACATCTGATCTGCAGTGGAGTGTTAGACACATTACACTGTGTGTGAGTGTGTGTGTGTGTGTGTGTGTGTGTGTGTGTGTGTGTGTGTGTGTGTGTGTGTGTGTGTGTGTGTGTGTGTGTGTGTGTGTGTGTGTGTGTGTGTGTGTGTGTGTGTCCCATGGTTTGGCCCATATGTTGTGAGAATAGAAGGCTTCTTGAGGAAGTTAGTCAGTCGTTAACCACGATGCCTCTGTCCAGCATCCAACATCTGCCTGCCATACTGAGATTTACTACTGGCGTGTGTGTGTGTGTGTGTGTGTGTGTGTGTGTGTGTGTGTGTGTGTGTGTGTGTGTGTGTGTGTGTGTGTGTGTGTTGGCTGGGATCAGAGCTGTGTAAACACAACAGATTACATGGTGAGGAGAGAAGAGGAGGTGAAAGGGCAGTGATCACCATGGAGGGACAGACCACACCGGTCATGCAGTGAAGCAGCTGAATCAAATGTTTTATTTCACACTTATTTTAACAGATAACTTGACTGAGAACACATTCTCAACTACAGGAACGACTTGGGGAATAGTCACATGGGAGAGGAGGGGGATGAATGAGCCAATTGGAAGCTGTGGATTATTAGGTGGCCATGATGGTATGAGGGCCAGATTGGGAGTTTAGCCAGGACACCAGGGTTAACACCCCTACTCCATGGGATTTTTAGTGACCAAAGAGAGTCAGGACACCAGTTTAATATCCCATCTGAAAGACAGCGCCCTACACAGGGCAATGTCCCCAATCAATTGGGATATATTTTTAGACCAGAGGAAAGAGTGCCTCCTACTGGCCATCCAACACCACTTCCAGCAGCATCTGGTCTAGCATACAGGGAAAGACCACCACTTCACCTCTACCTGCCATAACACCTCTACCTGCCATAGATAGATAGATAGATAGATAGATAGATAGATAGATAGATAGATAGATAGATAGATAGATAGATAGATAGATAGATAGATAGATAGATAGATAGATAGATAGATAGATAGATAGATAGATAGATAGATAGATAGATAGGTAGGTAGGTAGGTAGGTAGGTAGGTAGGTAGGTAGGTAGGTAGGTAGGTAGGTAGGTAGGTAGGTAGGTAGGTAGGTAGGTAGGTAGGTAGGTAGGTAGGTAGGTAGGTAGGTAGGTAGGTAGGTAGGTAGGTAGGTAGGTAGGTAGGTAGGTAGGTAGGTAGGTAGGTAGGTAGGTAGGTAGGTAGGTAGGTAGGTAGGTAGGTAGGTAGGTAGGTAGGTAGGTAGGTAGGTAGGTAGGTAGGTAGGTAGGTAGGTAGGTAGGTAGGTAGATAGATAGATAGATGTAGTAACACCTCTTCCTGCAGTAACACCTCTACCTGCAGTAACTGTCACGGTGCGCATTAATGGGACGGTAAACGGAGCGCTGGTGGAGCGTCATTCCTTTATTATTTTGGAGTTGGACTCACGAAGCACAAAATACATAAAAGGAGATGACTTAATAAACAAAAACATGATAACAAACAAAGACACGGTGACTTACTGGCTTTCTGACACACGAAGCAGACAAGCAGGAAACAATGATCCACACACGACCGGCCCCGGACTGGGCACCGGTGGAGCGGACTGCTCCGGCACTGGAGCGAAGCAGACGACCGGCCCTGGACTGGGCACCGGTGGAGGAGGCTCCAGCCCTTGAGCTGTGGCTGGAGGCTCCGGGCTGCTGACCTTCGCTGGAGGTGGCGGAACGCTGACCTTCGCTGGAGGTGGCGGAACGCTGACCTTCGCTGGAGGTGGCGGGGCGCTGACCTTCGCTGGAGGTGGCGGGGCGCTGACCTTCGCTGGAGGTGGCGGGGCGCTGACCTTCGCTGGAGGTGGCGGGGCGCTGACCTTCGCTGGAGGTGGCGGGGCGCTGACCTTCACTGGAGGCCTCGGGCTGCTGACCTTCACTGGAGGCCTCGGGCTGCTGACCTTCACTGGAGGCCTCGGGCTGCTGACCTTCACTGGAGGCCTCGGGCTGCTGACCTTCACTGGAGGCCTCGGGCTGCTGACCTTCACTGGAGGCCTCGGGCTGCTGACCTTCACTGGAGGCCTCGGGCTGCTGACCTTCACAGGAGGCCTCAGACTGCTGACCTTTACAGGAGACCTCAGGCTGCTGACCGTCACAGGAGGCCTCGGGCTGCTGACCTTCTCCGGAGACCTCAGGCTGGATGCCGTGCCCACCCTGGGCACCGACGCAGAGGTGGTCTTCAGCCCTGCAGCTGGTCTGGCTGTCGGCCCCAGACTGGGCACCGACACGCTATGGAGCTCCTGCTCCACAGCGGGGCTGAACGTCGTGCCCACCCTGGGCACCGACGCAGAGATGGTTTCCAGCCCTCTGGTGGGGCTGGCTGTCGGCCCCAGACTGGGCACCGACGTGCTATGGAGCTCCAGCTCCACAGCGGGACTGAACGTCGTGCCCACCCTGGGCACCGACGCAGAGATGGTTTCCAGCCCTGTGGTTGGGCTGGCTGTCGGCCCCAGACTGGGCACCGACGCGCTATGGAGCTCCTGCTCCACAGCGGGGCTGAACGTCGTGCCCACCCTGGGCACCGACGCAGAGATGGTTTCCAGCCCTCTGATTGGGCTGGCTGTCGGCCCCAGACTGGGCACCGACGCGCTATGGAGCTCCTGCTCCACAGCGGGACTGAACGTCGTGCCCACCCTGGGCACCAACGCAGAGATGGTTTCCAGCCCTCTGGTTGGGCTGGCTGTCGGCCCCACACTGGGCACCGACGTGCTATGGAGCTCCTGCTCCATAGCGGGGCTGAACGTCGTGCCCACCCTGGGCACCGACGCAGAGAGGGTTTCCAGCCCTGTAGTTGGGCTGGCTGTCGGCCCCAGACTGGGCACCGACGCGCTATGGAGCTCCTGCTCCACAGCGGGGCTGAACGTCGTGCCCACCCTGGGCACCGACGCAGAGAGGGTTTCCAGCCCTGTGGTTGGGCTGGCTGTCGGCCCCAGACTGGGCACCGACGCGCTATGGAGCTCCTGCTCCACAGCGGGGCTGAACGTCGTGCCCACTCTGGGCACCGACGCAGAGATGGTCTCCAACCACAGAGCTGTGCTGGCGACCGTCGTTGTAGCCTCCGTGCGAGGAGTAGGCACGGGGCGTACAGGACTGGGGAAATGCACCAGTGATCTGATGCGAGGCGCTGGCACGGGTCGCGCCGGGCTGGGGAAACGCACTGTTGGGTTGTTGCGTTTAGCTGGCACGGGTCGCGCCGGGCTGGGGAAACGCACCGTTTGGCTGGTGCGCGGAGCAGGCGCGGGCCGTACCGGGCTGGGGAAACGCACCGTTGGCTGGGTGCGTTTAGCTGGTACGGGTCGCACCGGGCTAGTGTTGCGCACCGATGGTTTGGTGCGCTGAGTCGGTCTCCTCCTCCTCCGACTCTGGACCGGCGCTGGAGGCACCGGACTGGGAACTGGCGCTGGAGCACGACTGTCCCTATCGTGCCTACTCCACCGCCAATCCCCATCCTGTGAGGGTTCTTCCGGGAACCCCCACGAGTGAGGGAACAGAAGCACATCGTCGTCGTCTTCCTCCGACTCCTCTATGTACTCCCGCTCCCATGGCTGTAGGGGCTCCTCCTGGAACCCCCACGAGTGCAGTGGTCGGGGCTCTTCTCCCTCGATCCCCGACCACCCCCATAGCCCCCCCCCAAAATCAGTTTGAGGGGTTTTCTGGGCTCCAGGCTGGTCCTCAACTCTAGCCCGGTGACGTGTCCTCCGTCTCCGGCGCCTTGGCTGCTCCGGACCCCAGCCTTTCTCCACCGCATGATAATGGTAGACATCCTCTTTCGATAATTTCCCCATATCGTAGAGGATGTCTACCAAAGTCTGCTCTCGCTGCGTCCCAGGGTGGTGGATCATTCTGTCACGGTGCGCATTAATGGGACGGTAAACGGAGCGCTGGTGGAGCGTCATTCCTTTATTATTTTGGAGTTGGACTCACGAAGCACAAAATACATAAAAGGAGATGACTTAATAAACAAAAACACGATAACAAACAAAGACACGGTGACTTACTGGCTTTCTGACACACGAAGCAGACAAGCAGGAAACAATGATCCACACACAGGTGGCTGTGTGTGGAGTCTAAATACTATCCCCAATCAGAGACAACGCTATACAGCTGTCTCTGATTGGGGATGATAATCTCCCTAATAATGTGTGAGAGCTTGGTTGTGTGCCTCTCTCCTCCCCTAGGTGGGAGTAAGAGGCCTTACCACAACCAAGCCCTCACAGTAACACCTCTTCCTGCAGTAACACCTCTACCTGCAGTAACACCTCTTCCTGCAGTAACACCTCTACCTGCAGTAAAACTTCTAGCCATAACACCTCTACCTTATTCTGTATCTAATACAGTCATACTCTCCTCTGTGCTAATCTGTATCTAATACAGTGTTACTCTCCTCTGTGCTAATCTGTATCTAATACAGTGTTAGTCTCCTCTGTGTTAATCTGTATCTAATACAGTGTTAGTCTCCTCTGTGTTAATCTGTATCTAATACAGTGTTAGTCTCCTCTGTGTTAATCTGTATCTAATACAGTGTTAGTCTCCTCTGTGTTAATCTGTATCTAATACAGTGTTAGTCTCCTCTGTGTTAATCTGTATCTAATACAGTGTTAGTCTCCTCTGTGTTAATCTGTATCTAATACAGTGTTAGTCTCCTCTGTGTTAATCTGTATCTAACACAGTGTTAGTCTCCTCTGTGTTAATCTGTATCTACTACAGTGTTAGTCTCCTCTGTGTTAATCTGTATCTAACAGTGTTAGTCTCCTCTGTGTTAATCTGTATCTAACACAGTGTTAGTCTCCTCTGTGTTAATCTGTATCTAACACAGTGTTAGTCGCCTCTGTGTTAATCTGTATCTAACACAGTGTTAGTCTCCTCTGTGTTAATCTGTGTCTAACAGTGTTAGTCTCCTCTGTGTTAATCTGTGTCTAACAGTGTTCATATTCTATTTATTATATAACCTTTATTAAACATGGCTTGTCGATTGAGGCAAAATGCGATTTATTTAGAAGGACGTCATTATCATTAGGTATTACGTGTCCTTGGTTAGATGTGAATAAGCATTCCCCCCTATACTTCACTACAGAGCTTCCCTCAGTGTGTAATGAATCAGCCAGACTGATGCAGGACATGACCCATACAGAAGGGAAGGTTGCTATTTGAAGCCCTGGTTGGTTGGTTGGTTGGTGGGCTGGAATTCAGCGCTGTAGGGAGGGCATAGGTCATGAACAGGGGGGAAGCCATGCGGAAGATCTTAACAGTCCTTAAGTTTGTTTTCCAAATGACACCATGTTCCCTTTGTAGTGTACTACTTTTGGCAAGGGTGCATAGGGCTCTGGTCAAACGTAGTGCACTAAGGGTGCCATTTGGAACACAACCATACTGAGACTTCACAAAGCCTTCAGAGAGCTATAAGTGTAAAGCCTGACTCCTGAAACCTGAGGGTAAAACTGCCTAAAATGCCTTTAATTGCAGGTGGTCAGCGCCAAAGGTGGACAGTGGACTGAGGATAGCAAGAAGCGAAGAGAGAGAGACAGAGACAGAGACAGTGTGTGCGTTGGGCAGGGGAGTATGTGTGTGTGTGTGTGTGTTGGGCAGGGGAGTATGTGTGTGTGTGTGTGCGTTGGACAGGGGAGTATGTGTGTGTGTGTGTGCGTTGGGCAGGGGAGTATGTGTGTGTGTGTGCGTTGGACAGGGGAGTATGTGTGTGTGTGTGTGTGTGTGTGTTGGGCAGGGGAGTATGTGTGTGTGTGTGTGCGCTGGGCAGGGGAGTATGTGTGTGTGCGCTGGGCAGGGGAGTATGTGTGTGTGTGTGTGTGTGCGCTGGGCAGGGGAGTATGTGTGTGTGTGTGTGTGTGTTGGGCAGGGGAGTATGTGTGTGTGTGTGTGCGCTGGGCAGGGGAGTATGTGTGTGTGCGCTGGGCAGGGGAGTATGTGTGTGTGTGTGTGTGCGTTGGGCAGGGGAGTATGTGTGTGTGTGTGTGTTGGGCAGGGGAGTATGTGTGTGTGTGTGTGTTGGGCAGGGGAGTATGTGTGTGTGTGTGTGTGTGTTGGGCAGGGGAGTATGTGTGTGTGTGTGTGTGCGTTGGGCAGGGGAGTATGTGTGTGTGTGTGTGTTGGACAGGGGAGTATGTGTGTGTGTGCGTTGGGCAGGGGAGTATGTGTGTGTGTGTGTGCGTTGGGCAGGGGAGTATGTGTGTGTGTGTGTGCGTTGGGCAGGGGAGTATGTGTGTGTGTGTGTGTGTTGGGCAGGGGAGTATGTGTGTGTGTGTGTGTTGGGCAGGGGAGTATGTGTGTGTGTGTGTGTGCGTTGGGCAGGGGAGTATGTGTGTGTGTGTGTGTGTGTTGGGCAGGGGTGTATGTGTATGTGTGTGTGTGACGTATTCAACGCACCCTGGCATAGATTCTACAAGTGTCTGGAAATCCTATATATTTTTTTAACCTTTATTTAACTAGGCAAGTCAGTTAAGAACAAATTCTTATTTACAATGACGGCCTACACCGGCCAAACTCTGACGCCGCTGGTCCAATTGTGCGCCGCCCTATGGGACTAAGTTCCTTGCCCGACGCGCTAACCGCTAGGCTACCTGCCGCCCTATTCTATAGCTATTCAGACATCACTTTGATGTGTACTTATCGAACATACTTTTGATATTTTGCTACAATCCAGTCTTCTCTTCCGCACTTGCTACAATCTCCACCACATAATACAAATGGTGAGGGACATGACACTTAATATAGGATCCCCAATCAGAGACAACGCATAGCAGCTGCCTCTAATTGAGGACCCAACACAACACAACACAGAACTAGGATACTAGATCTGTCAGGCTCTGACCATGGCCAAATAGAGTAGCAAAAGGCTTCTCTATGAACAGAGCCTGACATCATGAGGCATCAAAGCCAAAGGAACTGAGTAATATTAAGAAATGCTATATACGGAAGGAATGTAGTGTGGAAATCTACCAAGAAACAATTAGGCAACAACAAATTAAATCCCTTCTAGACAATTTCCTGGACAAAACGTTTCACTGTAATAGTGAAGGTGTAAACTTGGCAGTAGAACATCTAAACAGTATATTTGACCTCTCAGCTTCCTTATCAAATCTTAAAAGTTCAAACAGAAAACC